>CM073771.1:58191590-58354268 GCA_037158775.1 Hetaerina titia
GCCTTGTTTTTGTTGAGGCTCGGACTACCATGCGGTACAATTTTGATTAGCCATTACTCCTGCAGCTTGCTTCTTACGATTAAGAGCTCAACACGTTTGCAATAATCTTATTAAAGGAGTATTGTCCCAAAGATCTACACTAAAAATGCGGGCCTGATTCGAGCCACCGTAGGTCAAAGATAATGCTGTGTGGCGACGCTCGGTGTTTAAAAGTTGTGGTAGATGAGAATGGTTAATTCATATCTTCTTTGGACGCACTACCTTTTACAGCAATCTCGGGTGAATTGAAAAAAAACGTTTACTTCCCTCAGATTCACTTTTAAATTCCATGATGACGTGTAATAGTGTTAAGGGAACGTCCTTATTCGACTGTAGAATACCTGTAACCATACAATATGTTATAAGCTATAAAAGCATGTACGTACTGTATTATACCATTGTATATGCAGGTACTTGCACATTAAGCTCTCGCATATAATATAACGCGTTTCTTCGCTCTATATGATTTATTTTATAGCTACGTCAACTAGAGAGAAAAATTACCCCTATAATTGGCACACCTACAAATCTAAGGGCAACAAACAACTAAACAGGCTCTTATTCATTGTTTTTACTGGCGAAGGGGCTTATCTGCGAGCCGGAATCCTGCATATTTTAATCAGCACATGAATGATCTCCCTCGTGCCCGGTGGAGAATGCGCATCCTTGAGGCGGCCGAGAACCACCCGAGAAGCTAAAGAATTTGCGTCGACTGGAGTCCCGACCTGCAGCCCCGGGTAGCGAGGGGGGAGATGGAACTCTCCGATTAGCAGATTGGTAGCAAGAGTGCGGATCTCGCCTTTGGGGTGTAAGGCTCCGGGGAGGAAGTGCAACTGAGGTAGAAATGCGCGCCACGAACCACCCTGACCGCCGTCTCGGAGATGGAAATCTGCGGACAATTATAAAACCTCGAGACCACCTCACTTTATCTCCTAACAAAATTCAAGTCGGAATGCAGTGAGCTCGATACGAAAGTATTTCCACTCCGAAGGAGCTTGCAATTTATGCACAGGGAAACACCATAAAAATAAATTAATGGCGTATTCGCTCTAATTGTGCGTCAGGTGGGAATCAAATTGCAAAACCACTCCGGACGAAGAAATCCAACCAAGCAAGTAACCTTTCCGTGAAACAGAACAAATAGTATTACGGAAAAGTGCACACATGAAACGCATAGAGCATTACTTCCAAATTACCCACTTTCTTCGAAGACCTTTTAGGGAAATGCGAGGCAGCGCGGATGAAATCTTTGTAATCGGAGAAATATCATTTTCCACATAAGGTATGAATGGGAAGTTCGAAGAGGTCTATCACGCACTCCCACGTGGGGGGGAAGAGAGGCCAGTTTCAGGAATGATACCAACTGATTCCTCGGGTATCGAAACATCTACATAATTATATGCTTTATACATCTATTACACACAAATGGAAGGCGTGGCTGTTGCGAGTTAAAGACTGAGCTAAGGAATTCAAGTACATACCAGAGTAAATTCATAAAGAATTCCAGAAAAGTTTTTATCTCTTCTGTTATTTGTGCAAAATAACTCACAACAGGTAAGACTAAATGAACATTAATTATAAGGAGATAAACATGATAGATTTGCTCCCGTATTGTAGTATACCGCTTTGAAGAGAAACGATTATTACGGCTGCTCAAGGTTGATAAACTTTAACAGGGACCGTTCTTATACACTGGCCGTAAGAATTAATACAAATGTAATATCGATGAAATTGGCTAGAGACAATGGGGATCGCACGTAAATTAAGGAACATGAAGTACCTTTTGCATGGTCGGCCATTTCGAGGAATCTTCGCGTACCGAACTACTAAGTACCTATTCGCGAACCATGGTTTTCCCACCCGGGAGAAATATGCCCAGGCCTAATACGCGATTTGAAAAGGTGACTAGTTTCAACGTCACACAGCAGATAAATTAACCACGTAGAACGATTAATCCAGAAAATGCTTCCCACACTGACCGTCATTAAGTCATATCACACCTCCAGGTGGGTTTGGAGCAAATTTAATGGATCGTTGTACATTTTAAGCTAAGGTAAGCAACTAATGAGCTACAACGGAGAAAAAAATGGAAATCCTGAACTTTTTGCGGGAAAGCCATCAAACCTTTCCCGCAAATTTCTTAGTTCCAATTCTAACAGTTCTAATTCGCTACAGGAAGAGATCAATATTTAGGAAAACGAGCTCACCGAATTATACCTGCATTGTTTATTAATACGGCTACGTGATCAGCAGGCCGAGGTGTAAAAATGAGGTGAGAAAAAGGCACTAATGACAGAGTACCGGTGACTTTACGTCACCCAGACCAGCTAATGAATGGCAAATGTATTACATACAGCTTTGGCTCAATGTCGTTTCATTCACCCACCCTTTTAATTTGAGCAAGTGGTTATAAATGACAAGAACGTTCGTTGATTCCTGACGTAATTCTATTCCACGAGCAGTACTGAAGATGAAATAATCCAAGATGACATCTATGCTCTATGTGGCAGTCGGAACGGCGACCTTCAGATCCGTGATGACTAAGCGGGCCGGCTTAAAAATTCCAGTCTACACGTAAACACATTTGAAAGATCATACGTGAAACATAATACTGTAGTCCGAAGAAATCGTAGGGCTTCTATCTAAAATCTCTTCCATATTTGGGCGTCAAGATTTCATTTCTGCGGGATACCTTTCAGTTCCTGATGTACGCTACAAGATGCGTTCAAATGACGAGTGTTTCACGCAACAAGTATCTCGTGGTGTAACGGGATTACATGTCCACCGACTCCCTCTAACATTTCCGCAATCTTGATTTCACCTCGTGCTCTCGAGGAGATACATTCTTCACTCCCCCCATCATAACAGACTCGCTCGGATGTTCGAAAAGGGAATATGATGGGGAAAAAACAACGAATTTTTTATCGGTGATAATCGAAACAAAGGAATGGAGAACACCGAATATGTGATGCGGGAGATTGCGCATTCCGCAACTTTTGAGGTTTCGATTATACATTTTCGCCCCCTTTTATTGCCTCCGGAAGGGAAAATTCGGAAAACGGAAAAAAATACGAACGTCTATTCGATCTTACGCCCGTCACGACGCGAATGAATTGTTGAGAAACCGTGGAGGGGTTACCGAGAGAGAGGTTACCGGAGCAAATTGGGTCTAACGTCCTTCCCAGTAGCTCCGATTGAGAAAATCTAGCCATCGCATTGATTGACTGACCCTTTGACGTGTTACCTTCGACCAGTAGTAGATTGATATCTCCCCCGCACCCCCAACTTAGTCATGGTAGAAATTTCCTCAGTGATTAGTAGTAACGATTGTATCCTTGATGTTTCGTGCAGAAATTATTTTAAGGAAGTTAGCAGGAGAGAATAATTCATGAAAATATGATTGTTTATATGAAAACGAACGTACTTCAGCGACGACAAAAACCACAAATATATGCATCCACAAAACTTAGATAAACACTGAAACGCAAAGATGCGCTACTCACGAACATGTTTGACGTTACGAAAGGTAGTCCGCCATCCTCAGAATTATCATCATTATGAAGATGACGGCCTGGTCGTCGAATAGTTTCATAACTGATGACTGACTCAGAACATATTCCTGAGTGTATGAGAGAGGTGGGGAAGGAATCTTTCCACTTGCCAGGCGGATGCTCTAGCCACTTGAGCTACCGAGGAAACTTACTTTACACTGAATTCTGCGACCTCATATGTCGCCACTTGGCTACAGTATTTGAGTACGGTATTCTCATAATTGGCAAAACCGCAAAGTATTATCAGCTTGGTGCAAACTTGACAAACTTCGTGAATAGATTTTCACTGTATTCATTTAACTTTGATGATTTCATCCAAAGAAGAGTAAGGTTGATCCGGCTGATATGACCCCTTAAATACCTAAGAGAAAATTTCCGGTACGTTCTTTAATCCAGCTGTATCTTATGCTTCTACAATGAGATACGTTTCGATGAGCTTAGAGTACACCAATTCTCCCTATTCCCAATAATTTTTTATGAAATCTCGAGTGCACACACGGTCAATTGCCCCAGCGACGGTTCGCGCACGACAGTGAACGAAATCTCCACACTAAGCGCGCGCGCGACCCATCCCGCCTCCTTTCCCCCGCCAAGGCGACCATTTGCCCGATTTCCGGCTGCAGCCTCGCGCGTGCGCCGCCCCAAGGGGTTTAGGGTTTGGGGCGAGGGAGAGAGGGGTCCGACTCAGGGAACGGGGGGCCAGAGCGATGGGAGGATTTCCGCGTAGGGCCTCCTACCTCACGACTCGCCGCTCCAGTCGTGAGAGCAGCCTCCTTCCGGTCGTGTAGCGATCCCCTTCTCCCGTCTCAGCCTTTGGCCCCTGCCGTCCCCCTTCTACCGCTGTCCACCGTCCCCATTCCCGCGGGCGTCGGTGCAGTCATCCACCCCCGGAGGGGTCCACTCGAAAGCGCGTCACCAGAGGATGAGGGAGGAAGGACTAAAATCCATGAGAATGGAAAATTGAGGGGTTCAAGGGGGAATCAAAAGAAGAGGAGGCTCTCTCCTTCATTCGTGTGTATATTCCTCAGGCGGGAGATCGATTCGCGCTCTAAATAAGATTAGCTCCATGGTTTCCCTCTTCCCACCACTTCTCTTTCGGCAATGTGACAGAATTCAGCGGAAATTGTTCGTAAATCATTTGGACGAAGAGTATTATCCGTACGAAAATTTTAATGGGATCTTTCCATGCGTATTTCACAGGTAATCGTCAGAGATATGAGCGTAATAAATTTCCTAAATTAAAACTTGGGGGAAAATGCAGTTTTATGATGCAAGCAGCGGTAAGGAAGATATTCGCTACCCCTCACACCTAAAACGGGAACACTAAGCACGTGAACTTCGAAAATGGAGTGGAAAAGACGATGAGGAAAACGCACGAGCACAGGGAATAATCATTAAGTTCAAACATCCTATCCCTAATCTGGCGAGCTGCTAATGAATTACGAGCCATCATTGACCTCTGCAAAGCGTGCGGACTTAATCAGGAGACGATATATAAGAATATCGTGGCCTGGGACACGAATTATGTCCCTTCCCCCTTCACTTCGCCGTCCAATTTACTCAACCCTACTTGGAAGTCGTATTCCCACACGCGGCGGTAGCGGAGACGGACATAATGCATTCGCGAGCACCGTTAAGGCGCGTGACTCCCGGGTGCATCTTCGTGTCGGTGCTGCTGCAGCCGGGAGCGTAGTAGCATGCTTCCCGTTTGGCATTCCGGAAAGAGGGACGCGCGGGGATGGGAAAGAAATTGGTTCCGATGGACCAGGCGAGGTTGTCTGGGTCGAAACTCATAAATACCGTCATTATTCTAGAAAAACAAGAGACAAATACTCTCTCAAAAGTAGGTAAATTGCGATTTACGGGCAGAGTGTCCGCGTTGAGTCGGAAATTTACTTTTATTCTGCCAGTAGTGATAAATACGTACCTACACATGAATTGATCATGTGTAAGAACTGACTGGAAATGTAACTATTACTGAATAATATTTTCAAAAAAAACACTCACAGAAAAATCTGACTGAAAAAAAATAAATGTTGCCCTAATTCGAGGAATTATTGAGAATGTCACAAGACCTGTTCTTTGGCACAAGCTCGATGGACTAACTTCAAAATAAACAAAATCGAATCTGACTCCAAAATAAAGAAAGTTATCATGAAAATACATAATCCGACAATATGGAAATCCCAAATATAATGTAATCAAAACCTTAACATGTTAGTCAAGAATATAACACCTACAGCGTGATTTTCAATTGCGTCAAATTTCCTGTTCTCGAAATCCTTGGATTCTAAAATATCGGGCCCAACAAACCAGGAGCAGGAGAAACAGAATGAGTATGTCACTTGTGCGTATTTTGTCGCATCACTCATTCATTGTTTGTTCATCATCCCGAAAACATAATGTGATAATGATTTTAAACAATTTTATAATTAATTCTAAGGAAATAGTCGTACACAAATAGTGTCTGAATTATTATTCAGTCTGCAATTCATTATTCATATTAGAATTTCCGAAGAAACGCATGCATTTAAAACCACCATCCTCACAATGTCAGCGTGTTGCTTCTGAATAATTTTGGGAGAACACTACCAATCAAGCAAGCAAGGAAGCAGGTCGATTTGAATGAAGATCCCCTCATATATATCTTCAACAATATCTGAGCCCAAGGAAATACTAAGTGAAAGATTTTTCTCGTAATCGAGTACACAACGGAAATCTGACTCCAAACCAACTAAATCAATAATCTGCACTGATCAACACGGATCTACATTTTTGATGGAAAGGGATTGTGCGAGCCACGATACAGCAAATCTCACCATCTAGGAAAATTTTGGGCGAGAGGGCGTTTTCCAACGTGGCGTGATTTGCAGCCACATCCCAGCTCTGCCTCCCCACTCGGAACTGTTTATAGATTCGCCACAGCACTAGCTCGTTGGAGCTGTCATCGAAAGATTGTGCCCTGTCTGGGCGTGGGAAGAAGTCGAGAGAAGTAGAGAGAGTTTCTGAGAGAGCCTTTTACCAAATCCCATCAGTCGATGCCGATTTCTTATCGTATTGCGATGTACTTAATGGTTTCCGTCAATGTAATTCAAATTTATTTTTCTTTGACAATGTCGATTACCCTCCCATGGACTACAACCTTGTCGTGGTGGAAGGGCTTGTGTGTTCCGATGACCCCTAGAGCTGTGCTGGCGGGAGTAATAATAATTACTCCTGGAAGGGTCACCCATGCCAGATAGGTCGAAGGTTAGGAGCCAGACGAAAGGTAGTCCACGCAGCGTCTGTTCCTCAGTGAGGCGGCTGCAATGGCGTCTGACCCCAGTGGGGCGGCCATTAAGTGATGGTGTCACGTTAAAAACACTATTGAGGAAGGCAACGGGAAACCACCTCAATTATGATTCCCAAGAATATTATGATGGGCACTATAGATAATATGAGTCCTGGCAACTACGGGACTCGGCCCAAGAGGCCGTGTGTCGTGCCCGGCAGCGGGAGAGGCAAGGCTTCCGCGGTCGTCATCCCACGAAACCCTTGCAGGGAAGAAATAACTGCAGCAGGACAGAAGACTCAGAAGAAGGCGAACGTAGTTAGAATAGGAACCTGGAACGTCAGGACAATGTTGAGGAGAGGCAAATTAGAAAATATTAAGCGAGAGATGGAAAGAGGTAACATAGATGTTTTAGGCCTCTGCGAGGTGAGATGGAAGGATAGCGGGGATTACTGGAGTGACAATTATAGAGTAATATACAGCGGCGGGGACGAGAGCCAACGAGGGGTTGCCGTAATTTTAAATAAAGGGGTAGGAAGAAGCGTAGTCAACATAGAGCAAGCGACAGATAGAATTTTACTCGTAGAGATTAAAGCAGAGCCGACGAACTTGGTCATTATTCAGGTATACATGCCACCGAGCAACCACAAGGAGGAAGAAGTCGATAGGATGTATGATGAGTTAGAGGATATAGTCGCGAGTGTTCCTGCAGGGAAACATTTGATAGTGATGGGGGATTGGAATGCGACGGTGGGCGAAGGAAGAGATGGGGGTGAGGTGGGGGACTATGGGTTAGGCACGAGAAATGAACGCGGGGAGAAAGCAATTGAATTCTGCAGGAGGCAGGGGTTAGTCATCACTAACACATGGTTTAGACACCACAAAAGGCGTAGGTATACATGGAAAATGCCAGGTGACTCAGAAAGGTATCAGTTAGATTATATTATGGTTAGGCACAGGTTTAGGAACAGTGTGATAAATTCGCACAGTTTCCCAGGAGCGGATGCGGACTCTGACCACAATTTAGTTGTTATGAAATGTAATGTTCGTTTCAAGAAGATAAGGCAAGGGCGGCGGGTTAAAAAATGGAATTTAGAAGCAGTAAATGAATTAACGAGGAAGGAGTATCAGGAGGCTGTAGAAAAAATGATGGATGACGGTAAAGAACTGAGTGCTATCGAAGAAAAATGGGAATGTATCAAGAAAGGGATATTGGAAGCCGCTAAAGACACTATAGGAACCGTTAATGGGAAAAGGATAAGGAAACCATGGGTAACGGATGAGATGATTGCAAAGATGGATGAGAGAAGAAGATGGAAAAATGTAAACACAGAGTTAGGCAAAATGAAGTACAAAGAGTTAAACAATAAATTGAGAAGGGCCACAAATAAGGCAAAAGAAGAATGGTGGAAAACGCAATGCGAGGATATGGAAAGTTTACAGAAGAAGGGTGAAATTGGTGCTCTATACAGCAAGGTTAAGTTATTATCGGGAAGTAAGAAGGCAAGATCTGTGCTAACAGTTAAAGATAAATGGGGTAAGATAATAGTTGAACCAGGAAAAATCCAAGAAAGATGGAAGGAATATATAGAAACACTGTATGGTAAAGAACTTAGGCCGACAAAGTTAGACATAGAAAAGGAACATGACGTAGAAGAAGATAGCTTAGGTCCAGGCATACTCGACGATGAAATAGAAAGGGCATTAAAGGAGATGAAAGCAAATAAGGCTGTGGGGGTGGACAATATTCCTGTAGAAATGTTGAAATGGTTAGGGAAAGGTGGGAAGAAGGCCATATATGGACTGATTCGTAGTATCTATGAGGAAGGAATCTGGCCCGAAGATTTTGTGAGATCGGTGTTAGTTCCTATTCCAAAAAAGGCAAAGGCTTCGTCATGTGAGGATTACAGAACAATAAGTTTGATATCCCACGCAGCTAAAGTTATTCTCAGGATCATCAACAAAAGGATAGAGAGTAAGGCAAATGATTACTTAGGGGATGATCAGTTTGGGTTCAGGAAAGGAAGAGGTACGCGTGATGCCATTGCAGTAATGAGAGCACTAGTCGAGAGGAATATAGAATACAATCAGGACGTTTTTGCCTGTTTTGTAGATTTCGAAAAAGCGTTTGATAGAGTGAATTGGGAAAAATTAATGAGTGTATTGCAGAAAATAGGAATGGATTGGAGGGACAGGAGACTGATCCGCAACCTGTATATGTCTCAGACTGCTCAGGTGCGAGTGGGGAACGGAGAGTCCGGATGGGCAGTGTTAGGAAGAGGTGTAAGGCAGGGTTGCCCATTGTCACCGGTACTGTTCAACGTATATGTAGAGGAGGTGATTAAAGAGGCATGGGAAGAACTGGAGGTAGGAATGAAAGTCGGAGGGGAATTCGTAAAATCGGTTAGGTTTGCTGATGACCAAGCATTAGTTGCTCAGTCAGCCAAGGGGTTGCAAGCATTGTTGAGTGAATTGGAGGTTCAGTGCGATAAATATGGGATGAGAATCAATATTAATAAAACAAAGGTTATGCGATTTTCCAGAAAGAAAAAGGCTAAGCTAAATATTAAAATAGGCGGGGAAAGAATAGAGCAGGTAGAACAGTTTACATATCTCGGAAGTGTTTTGGACCAACACGGTCAAAGTGGTAGGGACGTAAGGAGAAGAATTGCGCTAGGCAAGGAGGCTTTCTCAAGGAGGAGGGAGTTGATGACGGGGACGTTGAGTAGGGATGTTAAGACGAGACTCGTAAAAACTCTGATATGGAGCGTAGCTATGTACGGCGCGGAAACGTGGTCGCTGAAGCAGGAGGATAGACGTAGATTGGAGGCTTTTGAAATGTGGGTGTGGAGAAGAATGGAGAAGGTGAAATGGACTGAAAGGAAAACAAATGAGGAAGTACTAGAAATGGTGGGGGAGGAGAGGGGTTTGTTGAGAGAAATCCTATGGAGGCAAGAAAAATGGATGAAAGGCGTATTGAGCGGTAGTGGAATGTTGAAGAGGGTAATAGAGGGGAGAATGTTGGGCAAGCGAGGTAAGGGTAGGAACAGGATAGGGATGTTGGACGGGATGAAGGGAGGAAAGAAGTACGCAGAGATGAAGAGGGACCTGATGTAGATTAGTTTGCTAGGTGGGGAGTCACAAAATGTTTATTTGATAGTTGTGTCCATCCAAAAACCTACCTTAACCGGTAGATTACCTAATAATAAATGTCGATTATTTCCATTGCTTAATACATTCAGCCAACATCAATCAAGGATCAGGTTTGATATGGAATTATGAACACACAGGAAAGAAATAACAGGACGAAATGTGAAATTAATAATAATGCCTGTCAACTAAAAAGTGGTCTACTGCTGAGGTTTTACGCTTCACGAATGGGAAAAATGAATGGTGATAAAATTTGAATATCGGAAAATTTTCGATGGAGTGAATTGCATTTTCTGGGGATTTCACAACCAATTTTATAATAGAAAGCTGTGTAATTTGTTGAACTGAAATGGTTATTTCCATATTTCCCCATATCTTCACCTTTGGGTAGTATTCATATATCATATTAAGTTTTTATATATTATTATCTAATGCATTATATTACCATACATAGCGAGATATTGACTAACTCAATGAAAATCAAAATAAAGCAATCCGATGTATCCGCAATTTCCATGAACTATCACATAAACATGGCGCATTGCAATAAATGAATCGTGATATCGTCCAGCCGTAGTATGAACATCATGAATAATAGCATAATTCACTGTCGTGCAAAGCTTACTCAAATTGATCATGCATGCAAAGGGTACACACAAGATTCCATTATAAGACATGTTACGAATGTCTCTTGAAATAAAATGTCTCTAATATGATCATTTATATTAACTGAGAGTTTAGATTGAACAGGGGATCATACATCTCTCGAAAACCTTAAATCCGGTAGAATTTGAAAATTAATCTTCATGAGGAGGGGGAAAGTGATCATCATAAAATTCTATTGACGGGGTGATTAGCCCCACACCAGATCGTGAATGTGCTTTTACTCATCACGCAACTAAAAACACATTAGCAACGTTCCCACTGATTTTCTCCGACTCCATGGCCTGTACCTCCGTGAGAGAGTGCACTCACACGCACGTCATGTGAGGGGTCAACTAGATATCCACTCGCACTAGGGCAAGTCAAGAGGGAAGGTTCGTGGTGGAAGACAGAGATGCTCGCACGTGGGGGTAGAGGCGCCCTTCTTCGTGAGAACCCTTTCTCCAGAAAACATGAGAGCGACTGAAAGGGGGAGAGAGAAAGAGGTACGCTTCCGGAGTGGTTTCGTAACCATCTCCCATCTTTCTACCATGCCAATCTGGTTCCCGCATTTTTCCTCAATCCGATTGCTATTATTAATCAATTATCAATCATCGAAACTGAAAGTTAACAATTACATTCCGCGCATGTATTTTATGTTTCACAATTACTTTCAATGATACAGCACCCTTGCCTGTACGTGATAACAAGCTAAGGAACAAGATAAATTTGATCTCCAATGATCCATGGAATACGCATAGAATATGCCAACAGTTTGATAAGAAGGATCATGTGAGAGATATAATGAGATCTACTAATTCAATATTATAGAAAGAAAAGATAATATATTTTTTTTGCTAATGATAGTTGCCTTTAGGGTTGTTCCATTAAGGAGAATGATAAATAAATCACACTCAACGGTTTCCAGTTAAAATTGAATATCGTGGTCTATGTTTATTGGTAATACAAGTCCAAGTGGACAAAAAAACATTGACTTTATACGATTACACAAGTTGGCAAAGTCATTGGACAGAAAAAGAGTAGCCCACAAAACGATACTCGGAATGAAATTTTAAGGTACTTTGTTTCAATTATTAAAACCGTCCATAAGAGGTTTTTGATGAACGTGGAAACTCAGACGAAAAGCCGTGGTCTTCTAAGAAACGTAACAGGCCTAAGCTTTGGTAAACATAAAGCGATCTGATTACACTAAATGATTCACACGCTTTATTCCATCCCTCTTCGATCCGACCAGGTAGTCTAAAATAACTATCACATTCCTCGCTCTATCTACCTTCGCCACCATTCACTCATCCATTACAGCCGTCTAAAACCCATTTCTTACGCATATCCCTATCGTCTATTTTTTCTGCCCTTTTTGAATGTTTTCTCCTCACAACGATTATAACAAAACTATTAATGACGGCACATAACATGTGAATCAAATTATAAAAAGTTGAAAAACCAGAGTTGGTAGCAGAACATCGACAGCTCTAATTAATTAACCGCAATTTTCTCACAGGAGGGGATGTTAACAATTGCACTCGCGCTATCAGGATGCGGCTTTCACTCTTCCCTTCAAATGTAATGCTAAGCCCGAAGCTCGGGGAGAGTTGAATCAAAAATGAACAAAGAACAAGGAATCCTCCGCCGACGGTGATAGATAAGGTCCCTTACTAATGGCACTAATGATTCCGCATCTAATCTCTCTCTTGCTTTCGTGACCATGTTCCTGAGGTTTCAAACCAAACCCTCTCGAGGCGAATCGAACGGATCTTCGAGAAAGGACGTGGAAGAGTCCCAGAGGCTCCGATCGGCATTCAAATGGCACCTTGAAAGCATCCTAGGAATCGCTCCTTCGATGGACGGAACGGATTCGGCGGTCCAAAGGGCGCGGGCAACGGCCCTCGTAAATATAAGAGGAGAACTTGTGAAAGGGACGGAGAAAGAAAGGTATGAGCGGGATTGGGGGGGGGGGGGAGGCGGTTCCGCGACGGTCCCGGAAGAGGAATTGCGTGCACCCGCTCGATGGAGACGCTCTCCTTACGGAGGAAGGGGTAAATACTTTCGAACGGAAAAAGAAACACCATGAAAGGCAATGCAGTGCTCTACTTGTGCTTCCCACGAATTTCCACTTTTTACCTCGTGAGGCTATTATGATTCTGTCAAAAAAATGCCGTGTCTGCCATGGTGATATCTCAATTGCAGAGCACTCGCACATGTTTATATTTGGAAAGAGCTTGCTCATTACGAGATTTTTCGTGAAGCTTTAAGCTGCCCAAATACATCCGCGCGTGATTAACTTCCACAGACCTGCGTCTGTTACGGGTAAAAAAGATTCAGATATTCGCCCTCACTAAATGGCTGAACAATAAATGTTAGAATCTTGAATTGCCAAGATATGTACAACGGTCATCTTTAACCGTGCAAACCAAGCTACTTACCCCCTTAATGATTAATTTTCTTCCAAAAATTCAATTTTCCTCGAAGTTTCTGGTTATGTACATTAAATATCAACATACAGGAAAGGAAAACGGGGGAATGAATATTGAACAGAAATTGAACTTCATACATAATATTTGAACTAAGTACATAATTACTATTCCTTCTCGTGTTTCTCTTCTTGCGTGTTAAAACCGGGTTTGGATAGAAGAACAGCTTAAAATGATTCAAACGATATCCTAAAGAGTACCGCGATCACCATGGTGCGTACTAGTTTTGGGATTGTATTAATTTGTGGAGACAAGCCCATGCAACTGGTGCATGAACTGAACCAAGAATGGAGTGGCGAAAACCACAAAATTTTGCCATAATTAACGCTATCACAAATTTAAAGCACAGCTATGGTTTATGTTCTCTACATACACATCCATTACTTACAAATCCGCAAAATTTCCTTAGAAGAAATTCAATGGAGAGGATATCGAGTCCTCGTCGCGAAATTTGCGAAGGTTCAGGAGGAGATGTATTTCATAGGTCGTATCAAATTAACGCGAAAATTAAATGCATTACCCATTTGATAGTAATGATATTCTAATGCGTTGCATTTTTAATATAGGTTACGACTGTGGATAGCGTTACCAGAAAAACAATATCCAGGGGCTTTACTTGCCTGGTAAAATACCAAAAAATACCTGATCTCCGGTTTCAAGACATTTCTGGCACGCGATATTAGTTAAATTGAAAATACAAAGAACAAGGAATGGGGTATTAAACACGACTATTTCATTGGCAGAAGTCTTGTCAGGCTCGGAATGAAATTCGTCGCTACACAAAAGGAGGAATTAAACGAGAAACAGTGGAAACGAAATCAGAGGAGAATTAATACCTCTGTCTCACATTATGAGTTCTAATCTCTCTGGGTATTTATGCCCCCATGCGGTGAGCGTCGCAGGTATACAACGCCTGCATGGACTAAATTAAGCATAAGGATCTCTCTCACACACGTGGACAAAGGAGCCCTCTCACACGTGGAGAAAACACGCTGAGACGCATTGAAGTTAAAAAAAAATCCAATTGACATGCATGTCACCGTTGGACCATAATGAGCACGAAATGAAAAATCGAGACGCCGGGAGTGAAAATTGCCTCCTGTTGTTATTAAATCCGAGGAGAAAGGGGAGGAAGAGAGAGAGAGAGAAAATAAACGAAACGATATGACAGTCGATCCCGGATCTCATAACGGGAGTTAGCGCCGTAATCTTTTTATCGCGTCGTGATGGAGGGCGGGGGAGTGAAAACGTTCCTTGGGAGCATTAGTTTTTATTTTTTTTTATCCTCCCCTCACCACGAGAGTCTTAAAGAAAGAAAGGGAACGAGATGGTCATCAAAGAAGAGTGGGAGAAATGATTCCAGCCTTTCCCTCCAGATGGCGATCGACTGACTCGATGACTTTCGCCTCGAGGGCGTCCTGAAGAACGGACCGAAAGACTCCCCCCCCCCCCATTCTCCCTCTCCCAGACTCCTCCCACGGATTCCGTTAGCGATCTCCGGATCGCGATTATTTTCGGGAGATCGGCGGAAAGCGGGCGTGCAATGAAGGATCCCTGCGGGTGATCCACGTCTATATCACGAGGGGGTCTCTGGGGTCTCTCATCCCCGCTTCTTTCTTCCTACCCCCGTGACGTCTGCCCCGCGAATGCAATGGTGGGTTCTATTCCGCGGAAATCCGACTCTCTCCAAAAGCTAATGGATCCACGAGGGGAGGACTCTGGTCCGGACCCTCACACGCGATGTAGGGAAAATCTATCGTAGACATCACCGCCCCTTGCCTCCTCCTTTGAAACCAGCGAGAGTTCCCTTTAAGGTAGTAGTCATAATCTATGATTCGGGGGTTCAAAACCGGCCAGCTGCGATCGAGAAAAAGAAACTTTGGTTTCCAACGAAATTTGGTTTCTGAACGCAGTCTTTTCTTCATTCAATTTCGATATGGAAACTTTCTTTCCAACAAATGACGTCCGATACCATTAAATGAATAAAATCCGGTCCACATCTGATATCAATCAGGCCGATCGCACCCACTGAATTTAGATATGAAATATCATGTCAGTAATCAGGAAGTTACAAGAGTCACTGAAACATTTCGGAACATCACCGTTCGGTATGCGATGAAAATAATCACAGATCCCTGCATTACGCCTACTCCACACAATATTAGCAGCCTCATGGTCAGGAAACAAAGGATAGGGACGATACCAGCCTCAGCAACAACTTAGGAGTGATGAATGTTTTGTGAAGCTCACAAAAGGAAATTTTGGACGAAATGTTTTTCAGTAAGAGTTTTCCAGAGTTGAAAAAATATTTTTTCGGATTGGATATGTGAGGGTAAAACGAAGTTTTCAATCTACGAGGGAATAGAAGTGGCTAATATTGCTCGAACGGTGAAATCTTAAATACACCATTAGGAATCTCACGATTACATATGTATAACTATTAGAGACGAGAAGCCACCTTATGTTCTACATATAGTACAGTTTGCTGTTTACGTGGCTACAAAGAAACCAACCCTTGCGCTGATCTGTAAAATAATCGCTCATGCCGCAATTGAACGGACTTGAAAGAGAACAACTAAAACTCCTTATAGTAGTTTACCACAGCGGGAAGTTTTATAAGTGGTTGTAGTTTTGGCTAAAAGCAGCTCTTGGATTTAGTGCTTCAAGCTTATTATTGTGTTGGTAAACTAATATGTCTTGAAACATTATGTTTCTTAATAATGAATGTAATTTATACGCACAAAAAAGAAAGCAAAAAAATTACATTCCACTTGGTCCACTGGAATGTTTTTGAGGATTATCTCCCGCATATGCCAGGCCGAGGGGAACTGCTAAGGGACAGAAGGCCGACACTTGCCGTTGGCTTTCATAAAGGCGACTAGCTATAATATTTACACCCGTGAATTCCAGCAAATATATATGATCGAAAGCTATTCAGTCGATCAGAAAATGGTGCACAGGAATTCTCTGACTTTCGGTGCTTGCGGCGGGAAGAATGATTATCTCACCCTCTTGAAGACAAAGAGCCTTTTGAAATTCATGGTGTATGGATGCAAGAGGGATGTGAACGGCTTCATAAGAAAATTAACTTCGAATGCGGGTTTAAATATGAACATTCTACCGAATTGAACATTCTACGGAGTTGAGCAAATAGCTCACGGAGCGAGTAGTACATGAAAAATTGTAAGACAGACAAACATGTGACGGCAGAGATGCGAAGGCTTCCAAAGAATTTTGAACTTTCCTTAATTTCAAGAAGCGTTATAATAGACTAAGAAAATAATACAATTTCAGCATATTACGTATTTCCAGGTGTCACGGTGATCTAGTTGTAACCATTCGGTATTCAGAAGATACACAAATACAACTACAGCCTTCGTCTGTGAAATAGATAGGTGTCATTCGGCTTCAAATGTATATTAAAAAATAAATGGAGATAATGGATTAAGTACGCATACGAAAATTATAAAGTACATAGATTCGCTTATAATTACTGATAATCACTTCAAATTTCGTGGAGTTTTATTAACGTTGGTATTAATTTTTAATCATGATAATTGAGCCTAAAAAGATAATCAAATATTATAAACCCATTGGAACCAGAGACATTAACTATACCATTAACTTAGAAAAAGATGGATGAGTACCACTACGAAAAATCAAAAACACATTACATTAACATTGAAAGCACTTGAAAATAATTTTCATGGCGGTTTAGTTAGGAAGATAGCGGAATAAAGGGCGTTCGAACTTGACCATGTGATACGTGATTCTGAAGCCTCGGAAACAAAGTCCAAGGGCATCAGTTAACAGAAAATTGAGTTGAATCATACCTTTTTATTAGTTCAGTATTATCAAAAAAAAATAAAAAAAGATATTATAATGCAAATAGTGCCGGCCAAGGGCATCGCAAACGAAAATACTGTTGGCTTCCAGAAAAATACCTACGTCTATTCTTTTCGGGTAATATTCTCCATTGGGGAAAATTGGAAATCACTCAAGAAAGTATTTCATCTTCAGCATCATCACCCGAATATATATGTGTCTCACTTTCCCCAAATTTTGTAGCTAAAAGGCTTTCCCTTGTGGTTTCAAATATCCAATTACGGCGGCACGGCAATTACCGAAAAACACTCTATCACCTCATTGAGTTTTCCCTCCGGTTAAAACGAATAACTCGATTTTTTTTAATCCTTCAAAAACTAAGTAAACACTCGGAAAGGATGTATACATATAATATGGAGGCCAAAAATTTCCAAAAGCTATCACACGATCAAATTTTATCAGGGTAACTTTCGTTTCATTCGAAACCATAATTTTTGTTGGGTATACTTAAGGACGCGAGTAGAAAGTTGTCAGGAGGACACTTTCAAATTTTTATTATAAAGAATTGCTTGGCGATATCGGTACCTCTTAAAAAAAAACAAATCCGTTTCAATGGTACGATTTAATGCGTTTAATTTACATTTTGGTTTAGATTCTAGTTTTTTCCGCCCTTCTAGATTGCCTTGATTGTCGGGATGTTGCTGGGATGCCAGTTACCCAATTTTGGTTTCGTCCTTAAGTTTTTACAAGGACTCCAACCCACAGCTTATTTAGCTGACGCAGTATTTCATTGGGTATTTATCAATCTCAACTGAAACCTATTCGATTACAAATTATACAGCCACAGGAAGAATTATGCCGCTATCTTACGATTCCGCGACAAACGACAAGCGTTGAAACATTAATCTACCTTCGGAAAAGAGCAAAGCTTGCATAAAAGTAAAAGTATCAATCCACGTTTTTTTTTAAGGTAATCTACCGGTTAAGGTAGGTTTTTGGATGGACACCACTATCAAATACACATTTTGTAACTCCAAACAAAACCCAATTTAGCAACCTAATCTACATCAGGTCCCTCTTCATCTCTGTGTACTTCTCCCTTCATCCCGTCCAACATCCCTATCCTGTCCCCTGCCCTTTCCTCGCTTGCCCAACATTCTCCCCTCTATTACCTTCTTCAACATTCCACTACCGCTCAATACGCCTTTCATCCATTTTTCCTGCCTCCATAGGCTTTCTCTCAACAAACCCCTCTCCTCACCCACCATCTCCAGTACTTCCACGTTTACAATTCGAAATTAACCATCAACTTTTATCTTCCCATCAGCGAATGAATGGACATGAAATTATTTCCAATTCATACGAATTCGCGAACCGACGGGGAACACACACTTGCGTGCTGCAATAAAAACAAATGCAAACCTTTGACGATTTGTTTACGCCAGCCTTTTTGAAAGCACGCCCAAAACCATGTCACTCTCGTTTTCCGCATTTCAGACGTTCGCCGGCTCGGGTGCGAAACGAGCTCGCCTCTAGCATTGGCGGGGGACATAAACCACAGGAGAGAGAAGGGGAAGCGGTTGCTCCCACGGTTCGGGGAAAAGATGCGGAAGAGGCGGCAAAGAAAGGCGGGGGAGTGGGGCGGGGGAGGCACGCGGTGGGAAGGCGCGCGCTCGGGCGAATGAGAGAGGCGCATTCCTCGGGAAACCTTCACCAGGTGGGGGCGAGATCGATGGGCGTGTGGGTCACAGGCGGCGCCTACCCGGACAAGGGCGGACAGGACGCACTCCGAACAAACACGGAAGAGGCCAAAATGGGGAGGCCCTGGCACGCATATCATCATCTCATCTCACCCATCCCCACCTCCCTCCCACTTGGTCGCGAACTCCACCCCATTTGGAACCTCTTCTCCCCCCCCCCCCTCCAAACCTCTCAAAGCACACGCCTCTTCCCCCTCCCCTATCTTTCCCTCCCCCGTGCACATAATGGAGCATTCATTTTACGGGCCAATCGTTAAGGCGATATGAATCGTGACCCGGCACTGGAGCCGCTTGGAAAAGGCTTTTTACCGAGCTCTCACACCTTTAGCACCGGACAGATATCGGCCTCGCGGGCGCCTACCGTCTTACCCCCCTCTCTCTTCTCTCACCCACCCCACACCCTTTCCCTCGCTACTCCAGCGAACACAAGCAGACCTCTCGAAGCACCTCTACTTTCTCTCTTCTTTCTTTCTACGCCAATGTGGGGGCGTGGGAGAATGAGGGGAGGAGGTGACAAAGAGATGAAGGAAAATTGCCAAGATAAATCCGCGGAAGGCGTCAAAACGCTTGGCATTTGACCAGAGCTCAGCGACCCTTTAAGCTTGACCCCTGCGACACCTTGCTTCAGGCAAGATGATCCGTAGCCGTAGATTCTGGTAAAGGCGAATGATTTTTTTAACTTTGAAATTTCTGCATGTTAATACATATTACGGAATCACTCCGTTAACAGTTGCTGGAATAAGAACGTATTCCCCACCATACGAACGCAAACTCAAAAAACTGAAAGGGGTCCGTACTCGTCAATATCATTTTTTCGACCTCAGTGAATCCAGAAAAGTAATACGAGACAAAATGAAACTTTAAAACTCACATACTTTTAAAAGTATAGAAGTTCACTCACTCACCGTCTTGGAATACCTTTAGAGAACCTATCTGTACAGCATGAATAGGACTTACCTGAAAAGAGAAAGATATTCATTAGAACGATGAAATACAGACATTTTAACATAAAGGTCAAGGGGAGAAGGAAAAGAGTGCAAACAAGAGGGTTCTTTTGACATATCAAAACACAAGTGGCAATTATCCTGATATCCTTGAAACAATGTTTGGAAAAATTAGCTGCATCACGGTGTACTTCGACGTGAGAGAACCAACAGTTTAGCCATTCTTTATTATCCCTTATACCAAAGAGTAGTTACACAGTGAAATGTGCTGCTTCACCGGGATTCTCCATTCTAAAGTGGGGCACTATTAGCTGAAGTCAATGACTGTGCATGTTCAGAATGAAGAGAGCACCTTCCTTAGCGCCAAGCACGCAACCAGTACATTTTTTCTCCTTCCCCTATGAATCGGTAGGAACGCACAATAGTCTCAATATAAAGGAAATATCTGTGAAGGGTTTAGCACATCGGCTGAATACATTAGCGCAAACTTGGTCATTCTCTAATTACTAATACTGGCATGGCAACACTTCCTATTCTATCATCCCTTTCAGGTCAACCGAAACAAACACGAACCGAAGGGTTTAGCATGAACCGAGGTCGGGAGCTAAATGCCAACAAGTGCATTACAAATACCTCCGGCTGTGTCAGCAGCCAAGTGAAAGAGAAAGCTAATGCGTACACTCGGCGTTACGCACAGTAAAAAGATACACAATATACATAAAGAAATACGTAAATATATACAAATTGCCGATCGATGAGTTTCTACCTAAAAGGAGAAGAAGACTCTCAAAAGAGAGAGGGGTTGGACGATTTAATTTCGGAAGCGATTGGATTTTATACTAGCAATGAGTCTCAGGTGCTGGGTCTGTTCATCGTGCACCTCTTCCCACTCGTGACTGATGCAAAAATGAAATGACACCACACGATAATATAATGCAATAATGAAACAATATTGTTGGAGCAATTTAATTCCAGTTAAACAACAATCAATCAAAGGCCAGGTGAAGAACATATGGAGACTAGGATCATTCAGAAGTAATCACGCGCCACCACCCTAGATGACGCAACGTCCTTCGTACTCCAAAGGACATGGGCTCGTAACGGGATATATTTACACGTAAATGTCATTTAGGTCGTAGGTTTCGCATTGGATAAACGCTGATGCAGGTGAGCTTTTTCCTATCCTAAAGAATACACCCGTGATTTATTTCCCAGGGCGAGCCGCACTCTCGGCAGTCCACTTCGCGCGTAGAGGGCCCCCCACTCATCGCGGATTCCCGTCACTCACCATCAGCAGCCTCTCTAGAATTAGCATAAGGGGTCGGGAATTGGAGGAAAAAATTGCGAAAAACAAAACAAGACGCAACTACGTCACGCATGCAAGCAGTTACGGAAGGTCGAAGATAAACAAGTGAAACGTTTGCATGAATATCTCGCCGTTTGATGAATACGTTGAGGTATTCGCGACTAATCGAAGGGCGCGTTTCCTCCATTACATATCGCGAACGTCACCGATAGTGCAACGGTGCAGGGGGTGCCAGGTGGTTAATGAGTAAGAAACTGGTTCAGACTACTGGCTAGTGGTTGAAACATTAATCCCCGGCGGGCGTAACACAATACATTCACTATGGGAAGTCGTACATTATTCGGTGGGGAAGTATTGGGTGGTGATTTGTGATGAGAGTCACAGAGTATGTGCGCTAAAAAGAGAGTTTAACGTTTTTTTTGCTTGAGATAACATAGTGAAATATATGGGCATTAAATGGAACGTACAGTTGTAAATCTTCATTCACCAAAAAATAATACAAAATTCTACGACACTCACGAATTTAATGACGAAAGGTTCCCGTTACAGCACGTTACGCATATTCTATAAAGACCCTAAAATCATGGGATAAGGTAATAAGGAATTAATGGTTCAACGTGCCAATGAAAATGTTGTGAATTGCCTAACATCATCAGGTATGTCTCCTTAGAATATTGATCACCAAAAATATTGTCTATTTTTATCGTTCCACTTCTCCTCTTACCTAACACTCCTCTTTTTATCATAACACCCCTCCAACAAATTTTTATCCCCTCTTAAACATTCCTATGATTCCCGATTTCTCCCATCTGCCTACTCTCTCCGTCCACTCATAAACGCAAAACTCTTTCGACTTACTCGCCATCCAGGTTATTTTTACACCATACCTCTTGCTCGATCTTAAAATCCTCCAGTCAACTCTCTTAATTCGGGAGGAAAGCAGTAAAATATTTGATGCACAAGAGGGGGGAAAAGCGACTAAACCCTCGGGAAAAATTGAACGACTTCACTCGGAAGAACGATCGACGAGCGCCGTTCAGTACAACGTTCTTTTGACACGACCCATCGGTGGCAGTTATCGCCATTTCGTGCTATCCGATTTCCGGTACACTTAAGAAGAGAGGCTTCCACGTCTTCCCCTGGGTGGAGACTCTAGACGGGATCACCACGACCGCGAATCCCACGCGCTGCTTCTGTGGACTTTCACCCGGAACCAAAATAAAAGATGCTCAAGGAGAGTGAATCGAGACAGGTTGCCCGTAATCCTTCATCGACGCTTCGGGGTCGTCCGGTTCGCGTCAAGCCCCTCCCATCGCTCTCCCGCAGAATCATCGAAACCTCCCACCAGAGGCGTGCCCAACGATACATCCAACTGGGTACGCTTCGGCACCCATGGGAACCAAGAAACACTGTTGCTCAGTACTCTCTAGATTTTTAACTAGTCTCCGAAATTGATGCTGTCTTGCATTTTCACCATCTTATTTAAGAGAAAGACCTGGTGATACGAATGTGAAAATGGTAAGGCTGGGTGAATTTTGATTTCCTTGTTTACGGTTTCAACAATTCTCATCCCATTCGTCCATATGTTTCACGGGCGGATCAAGTTCTCCGCCAGGGCGGTTAGGTTAGTTAGTGCTATATATGCATACACCCACGCACACGGTTAGGGTATATGGCTTCTTTCCCTACGCTATCAGGATGTGAGAACAGGGCCTATGTTTTACTCACTAGGCTATACACTAGACAAGCCACCAATGGAAATACATACTAGTTCTATACTTCTATAAAACGGAGGACGAGATTTAATTTAATTGGGTATTTTTTCTGCTTGCACAGAGGGATTCTACGATAGAAAGTTTCGTCAAATCATCAGGGAATTATGTCAAGTATGCCACAAAAATAGACGTAACGCGAGTGATATTATTTGCAGGAAATGCATCAATAGATGCACTAATCAATCGTTCACCAATAGATTGCGGGTAGCTCAAATAATCACGGCACGTGATTATGATTTGGAAGACGGCAAGAAGCAGAAGATAACTATTGGTAGCCTACAAAGAACAAAAGATCGCCGGGAATGAGTTTAAACTTTAAAAAGATGAGAAATTCACGAGAAAAAATAGCCCTATGATCAGAAGTGAAAGTAAGGATGAAGAAATGCAGATTGAAAATAAAAACCAATCGATTTCACGTATTCTATTGTCGTCATCTTCCATTGTTGTCGATGTACAATTCTGTCGCCAGGAGAACTGTGTTTGAAACAAATACACCCCGCAACGATGGATCACTTGCTGTATTTCAATAGGGGGCCAGAACGTTCATTCCGATCTCGACCCAGAAAGTGAACTTTTTAAGCCGCCTTCCTTAGCTGTACAAAGCGACGAGTGTCGACATCGGCTATAAGAATCCACGTAGAAGTGAACGCCATCCCTTGGTATCCTTAAAAAAAATAATATCCAGGGGAAAGCGCCCTTCGATTTGAGGATTATTAAAAAAGGACATTAAAAAAATAAATCCTTTCGCAGCTTTCTTGGAAACACCATATATAATATTACGTCGACGTCAAGAGTTAAACGTTTCGTTTCGGAGACCACCCACAAAAATACCGAGAATAATATATGCGAGTCGGAGGACGGGTGCGGCCTGAAAGGTAAAACGACCCCCGAATGGGACACCAGGGGGAGTGGGTGGAGACGGGGGGGGGTGGGAGACGGGGAGGGAGGGGTCAAGGCGGGGGAGGGATCAAGGGAGAAGGAGAGGGGAGGGCGAAGCGCCGGACGAAGGCAAGACAGCCTCTCTTCAAGCCAGGCAGATGCTTCACAACAACCTCCCCTTTACCGATTCCACCCACTCCCTCCCCCCACTTCTGAGTAATTTTGCGCCTCTCTTGTCAGGGATGTGACATAATGCCTCTGTCTTGCTGAAGGGATATTCGTGCCCATGCAACGACGGAAACTTTCCATTAAGGTATCTCCATAAGATAACAGATATGCAAGATGTGAAAAATTATCTCAAAACGAAATCGTTGAGGGGCACGTCGGCTGAGCGTCCAACGATGTCTGGGCACGGGCATACTTTCTGCGATTCTGTCGAAGAAAATTCAACGGTCTACAATATACTCTACATACCCCACCATTATGAAAATATTCAGAAATGAGGCAATATACCTATACTCGCTCTTTAAGAAAATTTGACTGGACTCGCTCTGACATATGGTCAGTGGTAAATGCTTTCCTAATATTTTTAGGGGCATTTATCCCTGCGATAAATACTCAAGTAACATGCTTAAAAACCTTACACGTATGTGAAGAATGATTACTGGTACTTTCCCGGCGAATAATGTTTTTCAAGATTATTCGGGTCTCCCACCGGGTCCACGTTCGTAGGTTTGCCGACGTTTCGATGGCCGAGTCGTCCATCGTCCTCAGGGCATGACGACGAGCCCTGAGGACGATGGACGACTCGGCCATCGAAACGTCGGCAAACCAAAGAACGTGGACCCGGTGGGAGACCCGAATAATCTTGGAAAACTTACACCGTATGTCTTTTTAAAATCAGCATCAATAAGGGTAAAACGATGAAAAAATATTTTTTTAATGCAAAATATTAATGATCTGATAGTGCTTGACTGACAGAAAAGTCTGCTAACGAGGACTTAAAAAAAAACTGGGTGATGCCCGTGCACATCGAACTTACTCCTGGGAAATGTGTTAAATTGCAGATGAAACTTCACAAATATGTCTCATCATATACACGTTCCCTCATTCTGACAGCTATATTCTATAATGGAGAACAATAAGCAAGCAAATTTACACAAATTACATTTTTATTCACGTGAAACAGGCTCATTCGAAATACTTGTAGGTAAGTCATTGATAGTACACTGAAATTTATTGACGGCTTATGTAATTATTTCTGCTATGTAATTATTAACAAGAAAATACCTTTCTTTTATTAATACTTAATTTTTTCCTCATTTTTATTTCTCGATGTTATACGAACCAGTACGCCATTTTCTTGCTAACATATTGCTATCATTTGTAACGATATCTTATCGCTAACAACACACTTGGTTTTATGGTAATTCAAGTTAATTTATGCTTGGATATTAATTTAGATGATACATCGTTTAGTCACCTCCTTAAAGGATGAAGATTATTGGGGATTAGCTCTATTTTTCACAAATAATATTTTATTTCATTTATGTAGTTTATTTTTGATGCTTACTGATGTTCAGTCGTGCATACAACGACCCTCATAAAACCTCTTTGATCCCAAAATGGCACAAGTGATTTTTCTTTTTTCTACGATGTGCGCATAAAATACGCCGTCTCCTTCATTACCTTTCCTCCCACCCCTATCCCCATAAGGGCGGCAGCCAACTCATAAACCTCGGGTCGCCCCGTCGCATACACCACACTGCCTTGTCTAAGAGATAACACCACCCTCCGACCACCCCCTTCCTCCCCTCTCGGCAGACACACACACCCCTTTGCCAGACAGCCCTCGCGCGGATAGGGACGTATCGGGGGTCCAGGAGGGGATCACCGCTCCCTGCGCTCGCCACCTCGCAGCTGTCCTTCCACCCACGCGACAGACAGCAGCGCCCCGTCCGGGACGGTAAGAGAAACAAAAGGAGGCAGAAAAGTGGTAAGAAAGTTGAGGTGGGTGTCTCGGCGGGGGTTGTAGGAAAAAAGTCCCAAGGACTTTTGGAGTGGTGTGAGCGCCGGCGTGGGTACCGGGTCGCGTGGGAGGGCGGATGGAGGAGAGCGGGAGGTCAAAGGGCGAGGTGGCGAGACTGGGAGGGGAGGGCCGGGTGAGGTCAGGGAGAAAGGGATTAGGGGGGGGAGGCCCCGTCCGATCTTGCGTGTCCAAGGCAGTCGCTTGCACTTTGGGTACGTCATGTCTCTCGATGATCGGGCATCATAAAAATATCTTCCTGCCGCCGAAGCTTCCATCCCCCACCGAGGGACTAACAAACGTATAAGGCGAGTTGAGACGGCAGAGTTTGAGAGCGGGGGGTTGACTTATAACGCTGAACGCAGCCAATCGTGACAAAACCGAACTGCGAAGATTCCACATGGGGGAGGGAAGGACATGGACGGGAAGATATGTCTTCATCCATACATAAATGCGAAGCTTATAGTCTTAGAGGAGACTCTCATCATCCATTTTTAGGGTTCATGAAAACAGTTGGCTGCCAATTGAGGAATTTGCCTGAGCGCAAAGACCGGCACATTCGCTACGCGGCGATTTCTTCTGAAAACGCAACTTTGCAATATCGTTTGAATATAGTATCAATATTCAAATTATGACGTATTTCATTGTTCACAAATTTTGTGTTGAGCCATATTAAGGAATTTATCCCCATGTGAGCACCTAAGCTACTCAGTGATTCCCTCTGAAAAACACATTCTTGGAACATCTCCTGAACATATTATGAAAAGAATGATGTGCGCCACCGTGGAAAAACATAATAGTGAGACGAGGATCATTTTAAATTAATAAACCAGGGTATTACAGCCAGTTACCGTCCATTAGCCACCCATTAAGTCGTCACAGTCGTTATGTTACGATTTTTTTTCATTTTTACTGCAATATTTTTAATTCAGCTCTTCTCAAAAGTGAAATGCATGATTTTTAGCACTAAGGACGTGTGTCACGTCAAGTTAGACTCTTTAGGGAGATCGCGGGCGTGGGTATGAAATTCGTGAGAACGAGGAAAACTTTTCTCCTCTTACTTTTCGCCTTTTGGAACTTAGGACTGATGAGTAGGGCGGGTGCATGAACTGGACACCTGCAGTCGGGCCGGCTACAAGGGCATCGTTTCCCTCCCCCGCCCCCAAGTGATAGGCGAGCTGCTTCCTTTACCCGTCACGAAACAAGCACACCAGAGCCCGAACCTCCACATAAAGTTTTTTTTTGTTTGATCTCCTATTTTGCGACTAGACGACCTTCCCCCACAACACCCCCGCTTCCCCGAGAGACATAACGACCGATTCTGTTTTGTTTCACCGAGTATCTAGGGCGCTCCGCAGTCCTCCACCCACTCCTTCCCCCCACCATCAGATTGAAAGTACGGGAACGAACGCATAGGGGGTGCTGGAGCTGGAGCTCATGGGGGTAGTGGAGCGAGTTGGTGCATGCACTCACACACACGTGCATTACTCACCCACTCTCGTCTCCGCGCGACTCCTGAATGATTTATCCGTCCCCTCTCGCGCGTTGAATGAAATACGGCGTGCGATCGTGAGAGCAGCGCGCGTGTGTGTGTAGCTCGCGTTATGTGTTTGCGTGCTGGAGCGAGCAAAGCGGTGATAAATGACGAGCACCTTGCGCGCGGGGTTCGAAAACAAAAAAAAAAGTGAAAGCAAAAAACGGGGTCGTAATGAGACTCTATACGCCTCCTTTCTTTTCTTTTACGTTTGAAAAAGAATTAAGATCTTTAAAAAGGTTTGAGAAATGCATGAATTTTGTGGAGAGAACGAATCCAAAAGGACTACCCGTTTATTTCCGAGGAGCGGGTGGCAATTTTCACCTTGATTTATAGGTTGTTGCGTGTGCAAATAAATTAGCTCCCAAATGGTAATCCGAGAGAGAGAGAGAGAGAGAGCGTTTGTGCTTGTAACTAATGAGGTTCTAACGTAAACTCATTCAGGCCATCCAACTCCCGACGGGAAAGCAGCCGCGAATACAGGATTTTTTTAATAATCCTTAAAATTCTAACATCCGGGAAGTACCTTTTCGAGCTTGCATAGAAACTGTAACTTTATCACCAAGTTGCCCTTGCCGTCTCAAATTTCCATGGAGAATATATCTGCTACATACAAAGACGCGTGAAGTGCAATGACCACGGTATTAAGGGACGTATGAAACCTTCCATATCCATATTTTAATTTTCTTGTCTCTGGTTAATTAGACTACGACGACTTTCTGCTGCCATACGGCTGCAATCAAGGTAACGCAATAGTATTCACATGGAAATTCTGCCTCGTGAAGTTAAGAATATTGATGTTAAAGAAATATTAAAAGATGGACTTATATTCTTCATATTTCGACGAAAAACAATAAAACAACGAGAAAAATAAAAGTAGATGCAAAATATTCTACCTAAGCGCGTGCCGAAATTCTTATAAAATGAATTATGGTGCATCGAGTTTGGGATGGCTTCATTACGTTTGCACTACCTATTGACCATGGTTCCAGCAAATCAATGACTTGACAAGTTATTCGTTCACCCAACAGTCAGTATAAAAAAATGCCAATACACCGAAAATTGAGCAAACTTATGGTTAGAAGAACACAAAATAAAATCGGGTAACTTCAAAAGAACCACACGATTCGCGTATTCTTTTTTCTGAATATAAGAGTTGCCAAGATGATGCATCAGCTGCTATGTATGGATTCGTCCGCGAGACTTCTTTAGAGAGTTGGTGGCCTAAATAGCACACGGCCAGTCACGATTAATCTGTACCCTAAACAACACAACCGGGAATACCAGACCTGCCGCATTGCTTCGACGTGGATGCACGACCAAGCATGACAATACGTGATCGACGAATTTCGTAAGATTTCGAGGAAGGCCGATTGGGAAGAAATTTCCGATTTTTCGCATCAATTTCTTGGAGTGCATACATATTTTTGCGAAATCAACTCTCCGATTTATTCTGGCGAGAAGATTAGTTTCAACATTTAGAAAATTCGAATGAGAATCCATAATATTCATACCACTTCAATAACACGCCAAAAAATGAGGATTTGTAAGTGTAAAAATAAAAATCACACAGCAAAGAGAAATATGATGGATCGATGAATAAAGAGAACAGATAGAAAAGAATTTCCAGAATGTAAAAGCTAAAAATCGAAACGAAGAACTTAAAGAAATGAAAATATCACAGAATCAAAGTGGTGTGTTCGCATTGAATATTCTATATATAGAATATAATAAATATTCTATATAGAATAAATTCGCATTGAACTGCAAAAACTGCATAAAAAGTTCGAACTCCATAAAAATTTCAACGCAATAAAATTGAGGATTTAATAGAGTTTTACCTTTTTTAACAAACAAGTGATTTTAAAATTCCTTTCTCACTTAATTACGCCTCAAAGTACCCTCTACCAATTTACAGCTCCGTTTTTCAAGAGACCGTTGTCCATCAGACATATCTCACTGCCCACCATTCGAGAAAACTTGGATTAAAAAAGGGTTTGTGTATGTCTTGTTGTGAAATAATATGATTCTATAGTTGTGAAGAGTTGTAAAATTATTTCACTGATTTAAGAAAGAAAACCTAAACGGCGGATGAAAAATTTTAAAAACCACAAGGAAAATCGACTAGGTATATCCACTCATGAGAAAATTGAAAACCGGCAAACAGGATAAAACATCGTGTAGCATCCGATAGCGAGGAAATCAAATCTTTTTATACTGCTACATCTAAATTAGTCGTACCTGTATATCAAATATATTGGAATGCAATGGGGGGCCTCTCGCAGAGTGAAGAGAACAAACGTTGCTTTAAGATATTTTGGAAATTTAAGGGGTAATTGAAAATTTACTTGATACATCAACCGCATTATTTCATTTAGTTATACTGATAAATAACACCTAGCTTTCATTACATAGACGAAATAAGAGAAACAGACTCTACCCCTTACAGGTTACAAATAGTCACCCCCCCTCGCACAATTCGTGGTCAAAATTAAACCAAAGTGAATCACACAAAGAACGGTTATTAAATAAAACCCTGGGGTAGTAGGTCAATGATTTTTCTTACACTTTCCGTTTATTCGTTACATTTAATGAATGAGTGACGAGAAATTATTTTACACTCGTTAAAAACTTATATCATCAAAAAACGATCTCTGAGTAGTTAGGAACTTGAATGAATACCACAAACTAACTGGTTAAGTGTATAAATATATAACCCACATCATCAAAGCAAATGAAAGGAAATGACATTGAACACTACGTGGAAGACACAATGGACTAAATATCTCATCCGAATACGTGCATCTAGAAACAACTGAAATATATTTCAGCAGCGTGGGGACTCGATAGCCATTACCCTGGCTCACGGACAATATATATTCGCGAGTTGACGCTGGGATGCATATAACTGCGTTATTGTTCCCGAAGACGTCCTGATTTATCCGACGATTTCACCACTAACCACTTGCCCTTGTTTCAGTAAGGGTGTATTGGAAGGGATTTCAAAAGACACACGAACCAAGTCCCGTCGAAAGTTTCTAACTCCCGAGCATGTGGCATCACGACGTACCCCGTGTCATATTGGAAATTTCCTCGAGCCCAGCAGATGACGGAATCTCCCGCAAATCACGGACGGAATTGCATTGGGTAAGACCAAGTCCGACACTGGGTAGTGTATCAATGTGGCCCACACAACCTTGCATCCAAACACGATTTTGCAAGTAACGCAAGCATAGGACAATGTCACCGGTCGGGGATTATTGACTAGCTCCTCAACTCTCACTCACGCCGAGTGTGACCCGCCCGGAACACAAACCAACTAATGGGGATCGACTCACCGTCTCCTCTGCCAAAGGCACAACACCGGGGGCGGCTCCGGCTCCCCGCACCTCCTCCCGACGTCCACCTCCGCCGTCATCGCGGAATCCTACGCACATACACACACCCGTTCGCTTCCACACCCGTTCACTTTGAGGAAGGCGGAGAGGTAGTAGCCAGGTATTCCGGGCGTATCCAGGGCAAAGAGCGAAATGATGGGGTCGACAAGGTTTAAGGTGCCGAGGGGTCGGGAGAGGAGGTGGGGTGGAAGAGAGAGAGAGAGGGATCGGGAGTGTCGCTGAAGAGGACGGGGGAGAGGGAAGGGTAGGGAGAAGAAAGAGGTGGGCTTCGAGACAGCCCGGCCACATGTTGGAGCAGTGAGGATTTCGGGGGAGGGGGCGGAGGAGTGGGGTTGAGGGAGGTGGAAGGCAAGGAGCTACCGGGCGGTAAAGGAGATGACACTCCCTGAGACGGACACCCTTTCGAGCCTGGGCGGCAGGGGGGTGCGAGGGAGAATTGGGGGGTGGGGAGGAGGATTCGGGGACCCGAGGAGAAGGCCGGCGGAAAAAATTACGAAGACTACATGGTTACTCGGCCGAGAGGAGCAGTAAAGAGTGGAGAAGGGGATTTTGAAGCCTTGACGGAGGGTATGGGATGGTAACAAGGACAAGCCATACTCGGCGTCGGGGATTTTCAACAGATACTAAACATATATTTATCGAGAACAAGGTGATATATATTTCAGCTACTCGATTATCTATTCGAAACACCATATCACTAATGATAAAAGCTCTTTTGCAGTAATTTTGCTACTAATTTTAAGAGCTTTTAGGGCTTTGTTTAATCATGGAACTTGGAAACGGTAGGCGGTGGTGAAAATTGAACGCTTGGTCTGGGCGTTTCCTGCATTTCGAAAAACATCATTCACCTCTATAACTTCCTCCGTTTAGCAACGCTTAGCAATGAACTCTTACCCCAAAATACTCAGCGACAGAATCGGGAAGAAGAAAATTATGTAAGTATGTATATACTATAATACAATATTTAATATTTGGGAAGTTACCTAATGTATGAGACATATCTAGCCTCAGAATCTACATTAACGCACGTTGAATATTCTGTTCTACTTTTGTTTGACTGGACACCACTCTTGTACCAAAATCTGTAGTATTAATTTTTCGCAAATTCGGAGCAGTTTCAAAGAGGTCTCATCCACACACACACACACATGTGACCCAAAACTGAGATCAAGCCCAATTGTCGATGTCGTAGGCGGATGATGAATATTCGAATGAAAGAAAAAATCAGGAATATAGAAAGCATATAATTAGTGGGAGAAGGAAGATGCAAGTTGAAAATACTGCAAAGAATAAGCATATTAGAGGCCGCAATTATTCCCTGCCAAAATATTTAACGGGAACCCGTTAGAAAATAACGACAATAAGAATAAGAATGAAATACGACAATGAAATAATGAGAAAGTAATGAAGAGAACTGAGAGAAGATCGGATTAGGGAATGGCAAAAATTGAATCTTAGGAATTACGACATGTAAGTTGTATGTGTGATGAGCGTGGAAGTGAGCATCGTTAGAATTGAATTCATTGAATTCTTAATGTTACGTGTAAATATTTTTAGCCTAATAAAAACGTATGATAAACAAAATGCAATCACAGAGGGTACATCGATCGTGCAACTTGTCATATCATTACACCATACTCGTACTAGTTATGTCACTCATGTGCAGTCAGTGAGTGATGGGGAGCAAAGTGCAAAAGAAAAGTTAACAAATTGCAAGATCACACTTGAAGTGCGATGCAAACGCTATAGGGAATCTACGCTATCGCAATTCCGACATTTTGATTTCGCTTAATTTTCATCGCCGCGTGCGATACTTGAAACCGAACATTGCCGAGGCCCTGGTTGGGAAGGGAGCACCGTCGGCGGGCCCCCGTGCTTGAGGTGGGTGGGCTGCAGGCGGTTGGGTGGTATTTCTTGGGACGCAACCCCCCCCCCCCACACACATTCTGCCCCCGGAGGGGTTCTGGATTCTTTCGCCCGCAGGAGACACCTCGACGGCTCTGAAGTGCGTGTCGTGTTACGACCCGAGAGCGGAGGAGTCTCGAAGCCCGAGGAGTGGGGTAGAGAGATATTGTGTGCTTGGAGGGCGGAGGCGATTGAGGGTAGAAATTTTTCAAACCACGAAGGGCCCATGTGACCGATGGATTCGGCTTCACAATTCTTAATCGATTAAGCCAATATTCACGAAGCGTACAGATTTTACGCACACGCTCACCGACAAACATCCGAGAAATTCTCCGGGAAATAATTTCTTTCGAAATTCTCCTCAAAATCAACGGATAGGTACATTTGCATTTTGGCCATTGTCGTAATTATTGTTCTATCTAGTTAAACCTGTAAAAGTAGCTTTTGAGCGGTTCTGATCAATACTATTGCATAATTTCGTAAATTTCAACAGAACCTGAATACTACCGGTAAACAAGCTTTTGCGGCGTTTGAAGTAGCTATCCGCATGCTATGCCTCCTCCATTTAATACCCAAAAAAGTCAAAGCGACCCCTCCCTTCACTATTCTACTAAACCATAAAGCATGGCAGTGATAAACTTCTGGAGATACTTATATTGTTTCCAAAAGAAGAATCATAGCTTAAAGGTGGGAATCCAACCAATGCATGAGCTGCGATCGGAAAAACCCAAAGAGGCATCGATTTCTCATGCTCGACACCAATCGTGGCTACAGAGCGGTGTAGTGCTTCATAAAAATTTCCAGGAAAGCCATCCCGTGCACGTTTTTAAACGCATTCCGTGCTGTTGAGCCTGGTCTAAAAAACATGCCGAGAGCAGTTGGCATGCGCGGGTGGGTGAATAATCCGCCGGAACAACTGTGACGGTGCCAAAAAAATGCAACCGCAGACAGCTTGGCGGCATATTTGCTCAGCGTGCAGCAAACTTTAAATTAAATAAACGATTTCAACTTCGAACAAATCATCCGTCATCATCAAAAGAAACGATTCGTTATTACTCAAATGAGAAAACTTAGGAGGAAGAAAGGCGAATGAAAACGGCAAATTTAAAGTTTCTCCATTATGCCACTGCGCAAATTTCGAAATTACCTGACTTGAAGATATCGTATCCATATTTAAACATGGAAAGAATAATAATCACTTTCCTTGTGAATGGATTATTTTATTTAAAAACGCACATATATTTTTTTATCCGGAGATGCAGATTCATTAAGACGCATCGTAAAGTTGGCCAACTTCAAGATTTTCACCTCAGGTTAATTATTCTATCAACATCGCTTTTGGACAATGAAAATCTTGAAAATATGTGCGTAAAAGTAAAACGAAAAATTAATTTTTTATTTTTCATGTACATATGTGCATTAAATTTTGTTTGTCTCAATTATAATAGCTGCAAAATAGTATAATTTATCGCGCATAGCAATTACGAAAGTTATTCATCAGATTATCGACATCGAGTCGGTCCTGTGACATTTAAATCTTCCGTGACTATTATATCCAAAAATTTTTACAGTAAAAAACTTTAAATCTCTTTAGAAAATGGACGTTTCAATATTTCCGAAATATGCCAGCACACAACATTCGTATAAACGTGAAATGGATCGTGCATTTTTACATACTATATTTTTAACCCGCACATTTGGGCATGAAAATGTAGCATTATAAATCGCTTAGAAATGTTCCGTGTGGAAATTGTAAAAATAAGGCGACTTTCACTTTCCTGAGAACAGAAAATACAGTTGGTATTCCACATTACCTCAAAGGATTGAATGAAACTTTCTTTTAGTGTCTAATATATAAAAAGAAAATCAGACTTCGGGCTCATTACTGTGGTTTGGAATCACAATCACTAAAGGCCAATCACAATGAATTATTATAGTATTCATGATAGACAATGAACAACTTATAATTTTCCCTCTTTATATGCTCACCAGAATAAAAATACTCACTCCTCTAATGAAAACCAAAAATATCCTTTTAAATAGGCCCAAAAAATATATATAACTCCTTAAAATGCAGATCTCACCTATAAATATCGAGGTAAGGTGAAGGAAGTGAAGGAAAAGGAATTGAGCGAATGTAGCTCAAATGTGAAATAGTTTTAAAATACATTTTTCAACTGGTGAGTTTTGTATAAAAGGGGTAAGAAGAGGATGCCAGAGGATGCCACGGTGTGTGCCTGATGAAGGATGCGAGAGGAAGGATGGATATGGCGACAGGGAGGCGGGTGCACGGAAGAGGAGTAAAGGGGGGCTGGAATTTGGACGAGAGCTCACTTGAGAGATTCTGGAGTGAGTGAAGAGTTTTAATGGAGGAAGAGAAGAGAGGCGAGAGGATCCAATGATGGCAAGTAGATAGGTAAAGTGAGCTCACTCATGCCTCAAGTGGCCACTTCTCATGAGGAGATACGGCGAGAATGTTCCCAAGATAAATCACACTAGAGCAGCAAATGGCCAAAAATATATGGTTTTCAAAATACGACCAAAATAAATTATCTTCCACTTCACTATTGTATTATTTGCAAACTAAAACTTTATGGCAGCGAAATGAAAACTGTGGCATACAAATAAGTTGCTGGAGGACTTAACGATGTTTTTTGAAGTCTCACAGCATAATTAACGAAATAGGTATATGAAGTGAAACGACAACCGTTTTTGTCAATATTTATACACTTAAAGCCAATTTTGCACCGTAAAAATATGCAGCCATGATCCAAATATTTTTTAAAAATTCTGATTTAGTCCGAGCATTATAAAAAAATCTAAACGTGAAAATACGCTACATGTTTGAAAATTTTCGATCGATTCAAAATTTAATTAAAAGCATGGGCACTACCTTCTAAAAAGAACATACTCGATAAGTTCGTGAATGAAAATTTATCCATGAAATGAAGATTCAAGTAAAGAGTTCATTGTTATTCGGTTTCCCGAAATCGAAAAGGGCATAAATAATCCTCCGAAGAATTTTGAAAGTAGCTCGTGATCTGAAAAGGGAGGTAACAAACATTTTATGACCGAAGAACTTAGAAAATACCTGTTATCACACACTCCAATTACTCACATAAAACATCAGCGAAGATCGCTAATTGCGTTCAAACGTGACTAATATGTACTGAACAAGAGACATTCGCGGAACAGATACGAAATAAATCCGGCAGAGAGCGAAATTCCTTGAAAAAAACATCACGTAGGTAGTGATAATTAACGATTTATAAAGAAAAGATCGAAAAAACTTGGAATAAGAACAGTATAACATTTTTAATCCTAGCATTTGTTACAATATAAATCGAAAGGAGTATAAACTAGGCTTAATGGAGAAATAAAAAACTTGCTCATGAAACAAATGATTCCTATTGTGAAAGTGGACAGCAAACTACGGTATTTCAAGACACCACAGTAAGTCCGGAGGGTGCAGAGCAACTGGTTTAAATTTGTAATAAATATCAATTGTTTGAGATTAATAGAATGGATGGTTAAACAGGCATATCATCAACCAACGCATACAAAATTATCAATCCTGTCTTCCAAAATCAAGGGTAAACGTTCGCAACCAGAGTGTTAGTCCTACTTATGCTTCAATATGGCTCTGATTAGACTCATTGATTTCCCCGTTTCGGGCATGCCCTTCAAAAGGTTAAATCCTCATATCTCCACTTTACGAGGGGGCCGAAGCCAAGAGAACAGTTAGAAGATGACCTCCACCACGTGTATATCACCCTTTACCTACTTGCAAAACATAAAGAATAGCGAAAAATAAAAAAATAACCGCCGCGTCCGCAAAATTCGGGCAGACCTCCAAAGGAAAAAGTAAAGATTCCCCATCGATTCCGCTACGAGTGGGAATGGTCTCCCGGTGCCCTTTGAGACTGCTGCAACGGCGCGGGGGATTATCGCGGCTGGTGTGACGCAGCAGAGGGGGGAGGGGAGGGAGGTGAGGAGGGAACGGTGCTGATCGGTTAACCACAGTGTGGCAGGGTTTCCCGATCGCTGGGAATGTTTAGAACTCCGTGCGTGCGTTACTCCACAGAAAAAGAAGCGCAATCCGCCACAAGAGGACGAGAGAACAAAGAAACGTGAAAATGATTTCCCCCCCCCCCACGCCGACTCTTTCGGAAATTCGGGAGGCGAACGGGCGATGCGAAATAACAGGCACATGACCTCCTGAACGGAATATTCGAGCTGAGGTCGATTTACGGCGAATGCGACGTGACTCCGTCCACCGAGACACGCCACCTGCGGCGCTTCTCAAATCATGATAGGCGCATCTTTCTGGATTTTTTCAGGTAGCCAAGGACAAAGATACCGAATGTTTCATGTTTTCCGGTCTACTGCACAATCATTGAGGACGGCGCGTCTACTTAGGTATGCACACTGACTAGCCGAGGAAAATTAAGTCGATGCCAACGTCACAAAAGGTCCGGCAACCGACTTGTTTCTTATTACGAACTTGATGGCTCTTTTCGCGGCAGAATAGCCAGTTTTTTAAAAACTAGATCATTTAAGCAAGTTTTTTACTGGATTCATAAAAGGCAAAATATTTTTGGGCAGCTTCTGCTAAAATACTCTCACTGGGAAGGAGAGCCTCGAGAACAAAAAAGTATGTGTCTAGTATGTAGTTAAAAAATTAATCCGTAGATTCAACATGGATAACACACTTAACTTGATCAGTATAATGGACTTGAAAAACCAAAATGACTATACATTGCCTGGTACTCAATTAATTACTTAAAAGATCACTTTCAAGGATAATTTTTAGAAAATGTTCTTTTTACCCCCTTGTATGCATTCATATTTATTTCCACCCGTGTCCAATGTTCCTAGATCGCCTCGAGAAAATGCAAACCCGTTACGACAGACATTGAAATTGTGTCAGCAGGAGTTAATAAGACCACTACCCTTTCTTTGCCCCCGTAATACTTTACAATGTCAAACTTGACTATGCCGACATCGGTCGGCACTAGAAAAGACGGCCCTTGCGCGGGTGAAGTTCTTATCGGAAATGATCCAGAAAGCAAGTGTAGCCCATAGAAGAGACTCGAGTCCAAAAGAGATCAGGGAAAAAATTTGGCAGATGAATAAGCTTTCTTTGGTTGCTGGAATGAGGTCTTGTGTGCGGGCGAGAAATAATATTTATTTCGAATATGGGCGGGGAGTCCTTAGGTCACTGGGCAAAGTGCTAATAAATTTGTGTTAGCCGACCAGTTTTATCCTTCTCTATCGAAAGAGAAGAAGAAAACACCAACACGGCAAGTGGGATGGGAAGATGAAGGAGAGAAGGCAATAGAAGCGCTGCTAGATAAAAGGCCAACCCAATAGGCGTGCCGTCATCAAAATTCCATCGCCCATCCTCCCCCCTTTTCTTCTCTTTCATGAGTATGGATGGTCGGGCAGCCTACACTCCGGGATATATTCTCAGCCTGATGGCTTGCTGTGGACCGAGAGTCAAAAGGCGAATGCCGACGAATGCATGGTACTTCGCCGTGAAAATACTCGTTTCGGTATTCAATTGAAGCAGAGAAGTAATGCAAAAAAATAAAAGATATTCTAACAAAAATACAGGAGTAAGAAAGTTTATGAAACTTATGAAATATAGTAGCAAACTCCATGGGTCATATATTACGACAGTGAATCATCCCAAAGGGAGGGGCGCCTCCCTTTGAAGTCGCGGAGAGCTGCTGTGGGAGGATCCAGTTATGATTAATCATTCGGTCAACCCTAAAAAAAATGTTCCCTCAAGGAGGCGCGAACTATTATTTTAACTTCTCACGTGATGATGCGAGCCAAAAAAGTTTAAGAACCATTGCGCTCAGGAAAGATAACCAAAGATGCACTCGCTGGGATTGCAAAGGGAAAGAGAAAAACCTAGGAAAGGATTTTGAAGTAATGATTATTACATTGAAAGGGAATGCACAAACAGATAAAAGAGTTTACTACTCACCGGCTAAATGGAGGAGTTTATAGAAGACCTGGATTTGTACTTAAAACTATGGCGATAGCAATAATACAGGCAATAAGCTATTCGAGTAAATTTCATTTCTTTTACACTACATATAGTAAACTCGGACTCGGGACAGACTAAAAAAGAAATTTATAAAAACTCGTAGATATGACAAAAATGGGAGTGTTCGCTTAATCACGCAAGTTCCATCACAAGTATATGCGATGTTTCAAAGGATATATTTTACAAATTATTCAAAGGTATATCCTCTTCTAATGTTCTCATAGGAACATTAGAAGACCGTAGCTAACGTTAATATCATTTTAAATAGATTAAGTGCAACAAATTTTCCTAGCACATTCATTATTTTAATGACCGTAGCAAATAAATAATTACAGGAATCAATGGGTTTAGTACGAGTTCCTTCTATATATAGTATGTGAACAGAGAAAACGCACGATAAATATAGGTTAAAATAAATATGTAATTATCAATTACTGCAAATGTGTTTCGCAAGTGAAGTTTCAAATTTATATTCGAGGGGAAACATTGATTACAGTTGAAGATTAATTGTACATTGGCTTAATAAAGAGAAAATTTTACAAACCGAGACAAGCACCCACGAGGTTTCCACCATTCCTAAACACCAAGTTTTATTCGCGCATAAATACCATCAAAGAGAATCTAAAGGAACACTCTGGTATGCAGTGGAGATATAAGAGGAATCCCACCCGTTGGAAAATGTGGAAATATAAAAACCGAGATACACAAACGTGACGCCGGGACTCTTGCAGAAACAAAGAACGAATTCCACGGGCGTGCATCGATCATCACGGGACCCGATGCACACACGCAGAGAATCCGGCGAAACGAAATTTCCGACCGAGCGACCTCCACGGAAAACCTCGGAAAAGGTCCGTTGGCTTCAAATTTACCAGCGATCTCACCCAAGATCCCGCCGAGTTGTTCACAAGACTGAAAGGCGTCCGAACGACAAGTGTCATTAAATTAAGGGTTTAGGAAGGATGAAGGGTAAGGTTATGGGCCAATAAAAACATCTCGGCGGGCGGCGCGGAGTGAATGGGCGTGAAGGGAGAGGGTGGAGATGAGTGGTAAGAAGGACAACATCCCGTCCAAATGGACCGTTTTGGCGATTATCGCGCGGGCGATCTGCGGGAAGCCCAGAGAAGACTCTGGCACCTATGTGAAAAATCTCTCTCACCGGCCCTCCCCCTCGTCCCCTACGAGCGCTTAAGACAATCAAAACCACTAACCAATCTATCAAGCGATGAACAATGGACTGTCGCCTATGCACACATTCTATTCACGATATATATTTTTAAAACTAGATGATAGATGAGGAATAGGAGGGCATAATAGGTTGTTAAGTAAAGAAAATATGCGCGGTTAAAAACGCCAGGGGGAAATGTTCCCATAGTCTTCACCTGAAGTGGCATGTTTTTACACTAATCGAGTAAATAGCAGGTATTGCTGTTTAAATAAATGGGATTTTATGCCCATTAAAGATTTTGCCAATTCTAGATTAAGGTTTTTAAACGGAAAGTGTATCAGAGTTAAGCAATTAGAAAAATATATTTTGGAAATTCCAAATGCCATTCTGCCAGCTATGAAAATAAATCTACCGGCATTGATATTTTAGATCCCACTGTCTCAGAAAATTACGGAAAAAATAATTAAAGTAAAACCATACACAGCACATTTAATGCAGCAAGACGGCCGTGGTAATATACCCGACATAAACTCAACCAAGGAATATTCGTATACTGAGAAAGCAGCATCTCAATCGGGGAAGGATTCAAAATTGCGATCTTCATATAGCCTCCGTTAAATTACCTACCAGCCTAAATATGTCGGTAAAACACAGATAAAAAACAATGTAAAATCGAACGTTGAAATGTTGCTGAATAGAAAACGCAAATTATAAACATTCATATGATGCTCAAAAAGAAGAATTTCGACAGAAAGAGGAATAATCGATAAGATATCGCGAGTTGGGATAGAACAATCGAATTCGGGAGAGAAACCCAAGAGCATAACTGCATGCACGTGATTATGGAAGCTCGGCAACAGAGTGCAGAATCACCCCGGACCAATTTACGACGCGGTGAGCCGGCCAATTTTCCTCATCCCGAAGAAAAAGAAGACAATTTCGTGCGTCCTACAGGGATGGGGACGCAGGGTAAGAAATTGAAAGGAGGGAGGGAAAAAGACAAGGATTGGTCGCAATCATGACCCCATACGGAGAGAGGTGAAGGAGGGAGTGTCTGTGTGTGTAGGGGAATGGGGTGGGAGAACTGCGAGTGGGGAGGAGTCCATTTTGAAAGGATGAGGGCCACCCAAGTTGGGGACTGACTCGAGTGTCTAGAGAGAGAGAGAGAGGGTGAGTGGCACATTCATAAGAGGAGAGCCCGAGCGTGGCCGGGATCTCGCTATCTGCATGCGTCCATCCCTGCAAGTGGTGGCTGGCGAAGTGCCAAAATATGAAATGTTTCCCCTCTTTAAGTAAAGCCTCCGCTCTGGACAACTCCCTCTCTACCTCGCGCACACTTGAAAAAAACCCTCGAAATCTGAAGAGGGCCGCTAGCGCACGCACTCCCTTTCAGCAAAGATAAACGTGCCGCCGCCGACTCGAAGGGGGGCTTCGGCGCGACGGTCACGACGTAGCGCCACCGGCGCGTGGTGTGGCCTTTGTGGGAAGAGGGAAAATTGAAGGGCATCAACCCTCCCTTTGGTCTTTTAAACTTGAGGTCGCGCGAGAGTTGCCAAACTCCATTGGAAAGATAACGCTCCGGAAATATTGCATGAAAAGTACGAATGAACGGTCGGAGCGTAACTCTTTCTTCCGAAAACTGAAATTTGCGAAAGGTTAGTCTTCTCCGATTATGTAACCTTTTAGTAAGAGAATATTGTTTACCGTTCTTCATGAAGAAAACCCGCGAACTGATACCTTTTCTGACATGACTTGATACGATAAATATCTTAATGAAATGTGACAGTCCTAAGCCTTGGTATCACTGCCTAGGTTTCATGAGCGTTTTTATTATAAAACAAAACTATCCGAAAGTAAAAGACAACCATTCTAAAGTGACTGATAGCGGATGATTTCAAAATTCCTTAACCATAGACGCCATTTCGCACAGTAACCACGGGGAAATTTGATGATTAACGTGTGTTGCGCGTAATTAGTTTTCAAACTTGTGCCCTAGGCCGGTCGAAGTGAGATGAACTAAGTAAATATGTGTACCTTCATCTTTACTTATGTCATACAGACTTTGAGTTTAGCTTTGGAACAATTTAATGAACCTCTTATTGACAAATCCTATTTCTATTTCGTTTATTCGTGAACTGCTCTTAACTGCCTTTCTAAGTTAAAGCTCATCGATAAAGAAAGAATAACACACTGCAGTTTTAATAATTCGAAATTATTTCCTAGAAAGAAACGTAAAATAGAAATACCTAAACTTCATTTCAATAACCCCATTACGTAGGGAAACTGAACTTCGGGAAGCCAAAACCGCACCAGCGGCAACCTCAAGCAATGAAATAGTATACTATCAGTTTTGATGACAAGATTAGAATAAATATTGAAAAGTATCGATGGATATTTATTATTTTTCAACAAATAGAGCGAATTCATGGGCTCCTAAATAATATTTTAAGTTGATAAGGAAGAGAGCAGCCAGAAAAAAATAATAATGAACGGCATTTGGGAGAAAACCAAAATGATAATTTTCATGCTTCGAGGACAGAATATGAAAAGATTCCTCGTACCAAGAATATAAATCAATCTTTTAAAGATATTCCTTCATTTGGAGGGGACAACTTTTGAGTATTAAAATATTATTCTCCAACACACTGATGTAAAAATTATTTACGATAGTCTGAGGAGAACCTACGGGTGCACCGAAGTATCCAACTAAATAACAAATGAAAGTATATACTTTTTCACCCGCATTCACCAGAACCAATACTGATTATTGAGAACATAGAAATAGATTGCTTCAAGCATACTTTTGATCGCAATAACACGACAAAACTTTCGCTTTATACATAAAATACCTTGCAAGAAAATACTTAAGTTTTTAAAGATAACCAACCGTTCATGTAAGGAGAATACATAAAAACCCGCGAAAATAACGAAAATTAACGACGAAATTTATAGACAAGACCATTTCAGAGCCAAGTCGTAAAAGCAATAAAAGAGGACGCAATATTCCAACTAAAAGGTTCCAAGAGGAGTTAGATGGAAATGGGATTGCCTGGACCATAAAGCAGAATGAAGGAGAAAAAATTCTTCTCTAGTTGGTTTTTTTGGCATTATAAAAATGTGAATGGAAAGATAGTGAATACTCCTAAAAATGGCTTTTCTCTAAGAATTTCTGATTGGGCGGGTGATGAATGGACTGTTTTCGAAGTTAAGTATACCATAAATAACGATGTGGTCGATATGGATGATCTAGTCGATATGGCACTATTGATTATGGACAATTATCGATATAGACGGAAGACGATGTGGGGATATGATTCGATAGAGTCCATTTTACCCGAAGTGCCCGAAGAAGTCGACATCAATCCAAGTGGTCAATATGGTCTCACTCCATATACTCAAAAATTATCGCCGTATTGATATATCTCATCGCAAGAGGAGGAACAAGGTTGGAAATCTCTCACGGATCGAAGATTAAATTGCAGATCAAACCTCTGGCATACATTGGAAGCAGATCTCTTCCGATGAAGTCAAATGTGTATTACAACCCCCGTCGTATTACGGCTGCAGAGATCGTGAAAATAAGATAGGGCAGATAAATTGTAGAATCAACAGATGTAAAGTGAAACTTTTCCCACGAAAGAGAATGTAAGTGATTTGACTAAGAAAACAATTTTTTACGTGAATTAACTTATTGCGATGTCATTGTTTCATTTTTCTTTTTATTAGAAACCCGTGAGTCATGAATAGGGAAGTATTTTACATTTAAATACCCTAATGGTACACCTGGTTTTGAGTCATCCACGGTCACACACTCTAGGTGGCTTGAAGGGTAACAAGTAGATCCATCGTCACCCCATCGATATTCATTTGATATCGATGGTGGATACCAGAATGTGAATATCTCACCACTCTAACCTGAACCTTTAAAATCATAATATGTCTCTTACGCTACACTTCAATTTACTCAATAGCATTTTATATATTTTGCATTCACTCACACCATTCCGCTCTTTTGACATGATAAGAAAATATTTTCTGCGGTTTGCAACTGGTATCCAAACTAAAATTGCCAGGTTTTAAAGGTGGTACGACGTATGCGGTGATACTGTAACATTAACCCAATCAATGAGAAATTAATCGAAATTAGCGTATGGGGGACAATGACGAATGGTGCGAAGTAATGTTCTGCCCTCTGAGGACAACGCCCTCCTACCGTGAATGAAATAAGTTGAAATTACCTAGCACTATGACAATATCGTGGTAGTGTGCAGACAAACTCAATTCGTGGGTGACGAACTGGAAAGGAAAGTTTCATATCCCAAGAATACAGGGCTTTTACATTTCATTCCCAGAGCCATTTATTTCTGGTGAGCTCTAAATTCATTGCCACAATTCTTTGATCGAACTCCTGACAACTTGTCAATAATGTATACTAGTATTTCCTAGTAAAACAAACATGACTCGTTCCCTCTCCACGTTCACTCCGTGGCTGTGAGTCCCATTCCCTACTTTCTCTGCATCAGAAAGGGGTATTGGAGTTGTTTTCAGTCACAGAACCAAATAATTGGATGGGAAGTCAACATAAGGAATCCATAGGTGGAGGATAAAAAGCCAAAATGTGACAAGGTATGGCCTGTGTAGCCCGAGGCCGGATGGCTGGTGGCTCCCATGGAGGAATTTAATGAAACTTTATGGCCAATAAACTTTTTTCATGGGGTATTTGCAGTCGGGAGACGAGGAATATCGTCGAATTTCCCTAATTGGGACCAACCAAAACGTGTTTGAAAGGGACATCAGGTGTTTTGAATGCTTTCACCCGTCCGAGGGGGCAATGATTTTAGGTTGAAGGTCGTCTTGAAAATCATTCGACCGATCGACGCCTAGATGGGAAGAAGATATTCAGTAGTGGATCAAAAAATTAAAGAAGAGTAAGGGTGAGATTAACTAAGGGATCTGAAACCCTAAAATAAAACTGCAAGTTGTGATGAGCCGAAATTTTGTGCGGCGTCTGTCTCTGACTATTTTTATTTGAAATTTGCTAGATTTGGAACGCTTAGATAAAATACGTATTACAAGAATGAAATTAATTGTAACTCACGGCCAGACAAGGACAAGACTATTACCTCGAAAATAGCAGATTGGCATTTTCGTTTCATTACAAGTTCTTCATACAGAAGCAAAATAATGGACTGATTAGAAAAGACTCATTGTCTCGGCTGTAGAATTGATTCTGAATGAACTGAAATGGGTCCTTAAATCTTAAAAATCTCCGTAAGATAGTTCTCCTGGTGATAACATTTTACGTCGAAACCCGGATCATAATTAAATAAAGTTTTTGTTAAAACCATGTGTTCGTTTTTGATTTGCCGAAAACAACCGGACGCATAGAAAACGGAGTCCCAATGTAAAGATTTGCCTTTGAAAAGAAATATTTTGGTTATGAGAAACTAAAAGCTGCTGTACTACAAAGAATTTTCTACGAAATTTTAACGTAATTTTCAAAGAATTCTCCTACAGAATAAATATGGATTACATAAGAGCAAATGATGAGAAAGTTCTATTTGACATTTTTGAAAGTTCTTTTTGGCCTTCCTATTATTGACATTCCTACTATTGACACTATACTTGCCAATAACATGTGCAACTGGAACCTAATTAGTGATCCAAAGTGAACGAAGTTAAGAATAGGAAGAGGCAATTTTTGAATTGATTTTATCCAGTACACACATGAAAAAGCTTTCTATTAAATTTTAAAATTTCGTCATAACATCTTGTTCCTTTAAAGCCCCCAAAATTTCAGAGTGTAAGAGGACGTCTCGGTAGCTTAATTGGTTAAAGTACTCGGCCGGATATCGAGGGATCCGGGTTCGAATCCCGGTCAAGGCGAATGATTTTTACTCTTTGAAGTATTCTCTTAAAATAATTTCTCGCTGCCAAATATCTTGAAATGTTTAATAAATCGCACAAAACTAAAGCATTGAATCTCAGATAATGATATCTAGGGTAGAGATGCAAAACGACTTTTTTCCCTCTTGGCCATCAAAAACAATACCACTACGCTTTTCACCTAATAATTAGCTACTCCACCTCCATTCTTCGCGATTTCGATAATATTCCTCTTATAGATTACCCCTACTTCCTATTAACATCCATATTTCTTCGGTAAAGGAATATTTATCTTGTTTATCTTCTTTTAATTCTTATCTATCACTTCAAGTAGGAATCGGGATACTACTGAAAAATATTTGATGTCTCCAGGATTTGAACCCGGGTCTCCCAAGTAGAATGTAAAGGATGTGGATAACTTTCCTCCAGTTGACTGGTCACAATCGACGAACTTTCGTCATTCGCACCACATGAGAAATTTGGAACATCTGGAACCCTTGGAAAACTAACCCACCGAGCACAGTATGGAAACGGCAGTGAAGGGGGTCATGTAGGACAGGGTGGGAGGCGCATCTAGGGCCGAAAAACGTTTGCTCCTCCATTTTTGACGGTGACGTCCGAGAAATACGCCCAGAGCCATCTATCCATTCACGATGTGAAGCAGCAACACACGGCGTGCGAATGTACATCGCCTCGACCAACGGAGCCGGGGTAAGAATTTACGACCAGTCATAATTCACGCAAGCTTGCACGAAATGGGTTTCCCTCCCCCTTCGGAACGCACATCACCTTAAAGAGAAATTTGGGAATGTCCGAAGGGAACGGAAAGGGGTTGGAGGATGGTTGGAGGTGGAAACGACCACGGGTGATAGCCCTTGGGGAGCATTATCTTCGGCCGAGGCGCAATCCCTTCGTAACTCGGCCGCCTCCCCGGGAAGAGATTGGTTAAACATAAGAGGTCTCGATTTATACCCATTTCAGCCTCAATTCATAAAAACCTTCCTATCAACACGTCTTTGTCTCCGAGACAAAATGTAGGTGCCTCATAACCTTCTTCTGTAACTTTTACTTGACAAGATTTTCAGTTGAATACTACAACATTTTCCCAAACAAAAAATTCTTCCTTCTCTAAACGTGCTTAGCCTTAGAAAAGAAATTATCAGAAGGACTAGATCTGTGAGCATCGTCAACAGGTTTGAAGAAAAGCATTGTAAAATCGTGACACGTCTTTTCGCTGCAATCGAGGAAGTATCAGGGTTTCATGGTGACACAGTGATCTCCATTTGGAATTTAATACATTTGTGATTGAAATGTCGCAATCAATTCAAGTCGACGGGGTGCGATCATAGATCAAGTTGCGTGTATTACTATCCATAATACGATTTTCCACTGAATGCCACTTTGCGATCATGTACCTCGCGACCGAGATCCAAAAATTCGCGGTAGCGCCATGGTCAATTGGATTCTCGGTTTCGTACAATGCCATTTGAAGAAGAGTGATGAGATTTTCGTTAAGCGACTCGCGGATAACGACCCCGCGCACGGTTTATGAAGAACAATGATCGATCCAGCTACTTCTTCTAGCGATTCATGCAATAAAACCACGATTTAAAAAAGCTTTTCTTCGCGCTGGTCGTCGTCCACTTCGACGGTGCTAGATTCTTTCGGCCTAGTTCCGTTTATGACATCAGAGATAAGCAATCCTGTGGCCTTGTCTAGATGGTCGTTCTGGGGCGGTATACTCGTATCTTGGATGGTGTTGTCGAAACTAAGCGCGTGCAAATCGCAGTCCAGCTCCGTCGGTGCCCCCATGACCGTGAACCGGCACATTATCGACATTTGGCCGTAGACGACTCAAACAGTAACCTGAAGAACGCCCCATGATTCTGGAGGCCATTGGAAATAAATAGGGCAGGGAAATAAGATTCTGGCATGCAAACTCAGTAACGGAGGCTTTTAGTAATGGACTTTTTTTATCATTTCACTTCAATTCTATAAGTTCTCCCTTATAAACTTGACACAATGGGACACGGAAGATAACGCTGAATGCCGCGACCATCGCGGAAGGCCAAATTTTCGGGAACGCAGTCCGCCACTTGACGGAAAAGGATAGTTCATTACGTTAACTGGTACAACATTAAACCTGAGAACATCGCACACCACGAAGTGAAATGTGTAAATTAATTAAACTTAATTAGAGAATTAATATTTTTTAATTATATTTGTTCTTAATATGCTTATCATACGGTATCCCGGCAAGAACTTAAGGCTTTGTGAAGAAGAGATTTCAACGAAAGAGGCTCATGGACCCAAGCATAATTTATAAAGATGCATGGAAAAAACAATGTCATTCAATTAATACCTGGAAGAAGTACAGTGGAGTACGATAGTACGGCACAAGAATAACCAATATTTGGACTGATTAATGGTTATGTTGAATATCGAGAAGTGCTATTTATATGTCTTCAATTTATTTAATAGTTTGACATTCACGCAAATTTAACTGAGACGGTTTTCGTACGCTTCTTCTGCTGTGTTCTCAATAACCTCTTGAGTGTTACGAAGCTGGATTGTGAAGAAAGTCTATGATGTGGGTAACAGATATTCTAACGAAAATATCGAGGAAGTGACAGCCGTTAATAAACGCGAGACTTTTACAGGTCGGGTCGGAGCAGCCTGCAGACAGGATCAGGCCTGCGGGCGGTATATTATTCATCCCTTGACTAATGCAAGACTTGACTGACAACGGATCTAACGAAAACAGCAAGCCCCTATGCCCCATGCTTCCTCTCAGGGAAGGATGCAGCATGTTTTCAATCGGAGAAAGGTTGGGAAAGTGACCCTATTTGACGGGATTTGTTAACTAATGTGTTTACTACGCTATCTCAGCTAACTAGACGGGGCAAGAGGATGTAGGAATTTCACCAAAACCAGAATCCGCATGAAAGTGAATGCCATCGCATATCCCTCTCGCGCACTTACGATGAAGTCATCCCTGAGGAATGTGCGGATGAGGGGCGGAAAAATGTGATAAATCGGCCCCAACGGACTGTGCAGTGGACATCGGTGGCCTAAGAAACTGCATTCTCACTTTTTTCAGACAGATCACATGAACGAATTTTATCAAATGACTTTTAACTATTATCTTTTCTACACTCTTTTATGAACCATATAAAAACCATAAACACAGTAATCAACCGGAAGATCGGTTTGTTAGGTGATGGTAGAGTTCACCCAGCACTAAGCCCAACGGCTTTTGAAATTCACACATCAGGGTAGGGGGACCAATTCCTTTCTCTGTGCCAGTCATCGTTTCCCATGCAGATGATGTACCCGAAAAATCTCACAGCTTGTGTTGAGGATTCCCGGAGAAGCTTGCCCGGGAATCGAACCGGCGACCTCCGGTCAATAGTACAACGCTCTACCCCTGGATTACCGCAACCGTTTTGAACCTTATATTTACCTTTAATTCACGGTCCTTGTTGCAAGAGGATAAGTGTAAATTGGAAGCTTTTTCGATGTCGATATAGAAGAATATATATAAAAGAAGAATATATATAAAAGATTTCGAAGAATATATATAAAAGAAGGGAAAAATAAATGGAGGGAAAGCAAAAATATCGATGTAGTTCTAGACATGGCAATGGAATGCATAAGACGGTGACAGATGGGAGAATACCGAGAAAATGAGGTAGAGAGAAACAATTTTGGATAGAATTATGGAAGGTCAATAGTATGCAGATCTACAGAATGAGTAATTTTAATACTGGATTGAAAGGTATTTTGATTTAAGTTAGTTAGGACTTAGCAGTAAATCATAAACACAGTTATTAATCCTTATGTCGCTTTGGTAGTTGATGGTAGAGTTTACTCAATGCTAAGCCCAGCGTTGCCCAGAGAGGCGTGCAAGCACGTGCACGGGAACCAAACCCGGGCCCTCCACTCAGCATTTCAACGCTCTACCGCTTGACTTCCAAGTCCTCTGACTTACGAATACAACACCGAATAGTTCCAAGGTTCATCAGAAACCAGGAAGATTACTGGAAATACAAAAATGCTAAAATAGTCATTGATTAGTCCTTATCTAGACGACTTTATAAGAGTAGATACAACATCATTTTCTCGCGTTGAGCAAAATCTCCCAAGGTAAACCTGACCACCTATGAATTATAATGATGCGACATTTTCAACTAAATCCTACTCTTTCACGTAAACGAACCAAGATCACGCCGTTGACTATAAAAAACAAGTAAGTGAATTCCTTTGATGAATGCCAAATGAAATCTTGTCATTGTTTAATAACATTTACAAAGATGAAATAGTTAAATATTTAACAAAGTTAATTATTGATAAAATTAATAAAATCTACATGTACTTTCGCGCATCATTCAAGCTCCTCACCACGATATTACCAAACTAAGTTCAATTGAGAAGTTCCTTGGGAGTTGGCACCCGCGCTTGCGATATTGGTCTTCGGGTTGCCGCCTTTTTGTAATTAAGAATGTGAACGGCGGGAATCACGATATGATCCGAGGACATTATAACAAATGGAAAAGCAGAGGACATCGAGTTATTAAATTAATAAATTCAAGGTGTCATGCCTTGGCTTTTATGATCTGAAAATTTTCGATGAAACACAGGAGAATTTCAATTTACCACTGAGAAATTGAATTTTATTTTATTACAAGGGTTCTGTCATAGCCTCGAAACGCTAGCACTCGCTTCGTGACTGGAAAGGTGAAATGGTACGCCATTCCTATCTTTACCTTTTTCTCGGGCAGATTGCCGTATTTCAAAAGGTAAAATAATTACCTCCTATATTTGACGCGTAAAACGCGTAATTTTAAGAGTATAATTTAAAGAGCACAGTCAACAGTAAAAAGCGACATTTTGCAGAAATTAAAAACACACAATCTGGGGAGAATAAATTATAATGAAAAAAAATTTTATTCCACTAAAACATGTGAATGGAAATATTAAGAACTATTTTCTAACAAAGTGAAGAAATTCCAACAAGCTCAGAAACTACTTGTTTTTCCTAAGATAATAATAAAATTCTGAATGAGAATATACTAAAATTGAAAAAGTGTTTTAATGGTTGAGCGGGCACTTAAATTTGCGCTGTAGAATAATTCTCAACGACTAAACATAACGGAACCTCTCTGTTAAAATGAAAAGATGCTTTTTCATCCAAATTTCCGTTCGTACTATGAAATGTATACACTACATATTCCTCCACCAAGAATCTCATGACTGAAAATCTTTTCGAATCCTGAAATTGATGGGACATTAACACTTCTGCACGGAAAGCCTTATTTCGCAGCAATATTTCAAAATACGTATGTACCATACAAATGTTTACGACAAAAGGATCCTGTCTTTTACTTACTTTCCTGCATAATGTTGAGTTCTTTCTCGCAATTTTAGCTCCCTTCCATCAACTCACACCTTAACGAATAAAGCGGCGGAGAAGTGAAAGACGCAATATTACGCTATTATTGAGAGTGCCCAAAAAACCTTCGCCTTAAAATACTTGAAGGAAAAGTCAAGACTCTACCCCAACCAAAAGCGAAGAGTGGATTTACCCTTTTTTTACTGCGCGTGGTAAAAAAAGGCAAGTGGCGAATGCTATTAACGAAGGATAGAAGCTAGTTGGGCAAAGCCCTAACCTTGAGGATATGGCCGCTTGGTTGTTGCGACACCTTTCGGTCCCTACGGGCTGCTAATTAAAGTAAAAATATTATTTATACTGCGGCACTCTTTCCATACTAGGCTGCATACATGAAGAGATGTGCACCCAAAACAGCTAATGAGAAATAATACGAAGAAAAAAATATAATGACATATCAATTCAGATTTTAACTACCTATTTTTTAACTCAACATGTCTACAAGATAAGATGTGTATAATGAACATAGTTATATTTTGTTACTGATTCGGGAAGGGGTTTAAGCAAAAAATTAATAAAGCCACCTCTAGAAAGAAAAATCTATAATATTGAGCCGGAATTAAAGTTGAAAAGTATTCAACATTTATACCTCCCCTTTAATGGCAGTGGTCAACCAATGACCAATGGTGCTGAATTGCCAATAGAGTTCCTATCGAAAAGTAAATGATAGCAAATATTAAGTAACATGGAATCACGCTCCTTTCAAGCCCATTATTCGTAGTATCCGTTAGAGGAAATTTTTCGCAGGAAAACTTTAATGGCAACCAATCCGAAAGGACCAAAAATGTCTGACTAGAAACCATTGAATCTATACCCAATTCTCTCCACATCTTCCACGGACCTGAGTAGCCCCCGAATTCCGAGACCCCACGTAATCCCCGGAGGTAATAGTACTTCATCCCCGTGGAGATTTCAACGATCGACCCCGACGGGGGAGCACCCCGCGGCGCCTCGGGCCGTAAAATATGGGCTGCGTGGGCGGGTGGGAAGGAGGTGGAAAAGGAGATGAAAGGGGTGACTCGAGAGGTGAGCGTGAGTGGGAGTATCCGAAAGAAGGGGTGATGGATGGAGCGCAGCCTGAAGAGCGCCGAGGATCTCTGGAAAAGTCCGATACTCAATTTAAAAGCTCATCTCTCGATTTTTCTCAGATGGGTTCTAGGTACTGCGATGCATCTCTCGACTGGAATTTACGCCCGCATCGATATCGCATTTAATATTCGTGGAAGTAATACGGATTTGATAGCGAACTCTTAGAAAACGCATTCAACACGACGCACAACAATGGGAACCGAAAACAGAAGTAATCTTTTAGTTTCATATGCTCTATAAGGCTTCCATACAGTCATCCTTAGACAGACAGCACCATAAGGCACCATATTCCCTCCTTCAATTGGATGTAAGCAGGAGAAGTACGATAAGGCGGACGCTCGGATGACTATTCAGCCCATAGCACTCGTTTATGACCATTGCAAGAATTTACGTGGCTGCTTGGATAAGCAAAGTGAGTATATTGCGTATACGGTCTCGAAAAAAATTACCGTCGATGGCTCGGAACACGCGATCTAATATGCTCAACGGTAGAATAGTCTCAAACGGCACACTGAAGCCCTTCAACAACTGTTAATCGAAATTTAATAAACATCACTCACCCTATACATAGTGAATCAACAATTTCAACTACCCAAAGATTTAGACTGGATAACCCGATAATAAAACGATAATCTTATTCTATGGTCTTACTGAGGATGACACAATCGTCGCTCTCGCTTCGTTGTCTTTTTGGAATTCAATGTTAGAACGCTCTACGAATATCGATACCGAGGTACATCAACATCGCGCGGTACTCGGTGGGAGGAGAGGAGCGGAGTAAGCTGGCGATGAGGGGGTAAGGCAGTTGCGGCTTCATTCGCCGCCTTCTGTGCAGGCGAATGCTCACGCCCTTCATTTCACTCCTTCCCCTCACCATCATCCTTCCAAGTCATCAGGCTCACGCGTGCCTCCATTCGCCTTCCCTTTGTCTTGGGGAAGATGACGGACGCACGACGCGGCAACGGGATTTGAGCGGCGGAGACGTGGCTTCCGGAGAGGCGCTAATGGAAGAGCGGCGATTATTAAAATAAAAACTCGCATGAGATGGAGATGGGTTGGGTAAGCGGGAAGAGGTGGGCGGATAGTACGTGCTCCGCCATCCATGTGCGCACGAAGAAAATGCGACGTCCAACAAAGAAAAGGCATTTTCTTCGAACAAGAGATTTCAACGCCCGCTCCCGGAAAATCCATTCCCCGGAAGTCTTCAGTGCCTGCTCCATTTGGGCTACAAGTTCTCTATTATCCACTCCCAAGTTCAACTTTCGGCCCTTCGGCCTTCTGTATAGCTAGAGGGGAATTCAAGTAGTCACCATGGAGTTCATTGCCACGTACTTCTAGGTCGAATGTAGAAAAGTATTTTCAAATCCGCTGACGGTTGTCAAAATGAATCCCTGTAGTTCGACGAACGAATATTTACGTCAATGGCTAAGCTTAGTGGAGTGCGATCCAGATAGAAGTACTGAAATAGAAAAAAATACGAACGAACATGTGAAGAATGACAGTTTTTGATAAATGTTAGAACGAAAGAGTATGAAATGCATAGCAATGTAAATAAAAAATCTAACTGAACTAAACATAAACTTACGGGAAATCAAGTAGCAATTTTAAAACCATTCAGTCATATTTTCACTGTTCACGTCGAGAAATTCTTTCAGTTATAGATATATCGACAAAGAGATAAACTATATAAAAACAATTAATATGAATTCAGCCATTACTGAAATTCGAGTGACTCCCTACTAAAATGCCTGATAGCAGAGAGTTCAACGCATGTATCGTATTGTAGTGATTGGGTATTTCAGGTTATCTAACGCCTGATACATATAGGATCATAATTATCACATTATAAACTCCGTGGCGGTATGAAATCCAAGGACGTGGTGAATTCGATTCCCACCTAGGACATAAAAATTTCGTTTCTATTCCTCTCGGGTTATGGAGCATTTCATGATGAAATAGACAATGGTGCTTAGGTCAAGCATAACGTAGGCAAAGCAAAAGACATGAACGTATGAAAGGCAGTGATTATAGCGTTGAGTGATAGTTATTTAATAGCTGATTTTGAAAACCATGCAGCTGGTACAAAGACACCCATGCGATCAATTACGGCAGGTATTTTCCAGTTAACAGAGTGCTTTCAATCTTTGCGATGAATTTTTACTGCTCTCAAATCCCAAGCAATGCCTGTTATTTATTCCTTTTGGTTGTCCTACTTCCGAATTCGTATACCTAATTCATTAATATTTTCGTTTAGGTAACCATTTATTCCTTGTCCTTTTCTTTATCCCATTTAATATTATCACTAAGAGGATTTTACCTTAGTACCATTTGACTCCAAGTTTTCTTCACTAGCTATTCGGAATGTTCATTTGATATACATACCTCAGATATCAGTAACACCTCAATTCCACCATCATTCCACACCTTCTACCACTCAGAGTTTAATCATTTCAATTTGATACTTAATAATATAAACTCAAACTGAATAACTACATCTCTCAAATACATACCGTGACGAATTGTTTACAGAACAATTCCTAAAATTCACTTACACTGACAGGACTTTATTACTGGACTACAAATCTTCCCATCCTCAATATGTTCAGATAGTTCCATAATAACTGTCCCTTCAACAGACAAGACAACATTTATGAGCACTGATTTAGATGGCTGCTAAAAATAAAGATTAAGAACTTAAAAATATGGCTCTCGAAGTTAGAATACATTCAATATTTGGTCAACACTTGCACAATCAAAGGATGTTAGAATGTCAGAATCTCCGGTACCGTTTGAAAAGGGTCATCCTCATCACATGCATTCCCCTTTTTACGGGTAAAATAATCGACCCCTGATCTTCAACTAGATAGAGTAAGAAGAAAGAAACTTTCGTCGCTTTCGGGGACGACTGACTCGGGCATTCTTTTTGCCTTTGGCGTGAAACACGTACTACAAATAGGCTCTCTCACCTTTTCCTAATCATCTCATGTGGACAAAGATCGCCTTTAAATTCAAATATCCCAACGGCCTAAGGACGAGAAACTCTCCTCGGATTCTCCTACAGGATAACATCCTATCCTGTAAAAACCTTTAATCAATCGCACAGGGAACGTTTCACGACCATTTCGTCAAATCCCTTCAGAAAATTTCCCTCAAATCTCCCTCACAAACTGAGTTAAATTCTTAAAGATAACATGCTAGCAAATGCCCATTGCTGAACAGGCAAATGGAACGATGAATTGCCTCGGAGTACTTCGATATCGATTGGCTGGAGACACAATCTATGTATTGGATTCAGCTGAAACTCGTCACGTTTGAAAATGAAACTGTACAAAAGTATTCAGCATAATACGATGGGAATAATACTACAGAGAAAAATTCTTTGCGAATGGAATTACCGCTTAAATCAATAAAATAAAATGCAAAGCATACCCATCGGATACATGACCAACGCATTACTGTTTATTCACAAGAAATTCCTACAGGCTGGTGGTGGAAACCGGTATTGAAATCAAGACAGCGGATCTTCGCCTCCTCTTTCCTCGGACGAAAGAAATGAACGAAAAGATAACCTTTTTATGATTCAATCATATTTCGGACGTCAAAGGAGGCGGGGGCGGTAAATTATCCGCTCGAGGAATGCAAGGCCACAGGAGAGAGAGAGAAGATTTGTTTCTTCATTATTACTGCAGCAGAAACTCGTGTTTTCGTATCCCAATGTCGGTCGTTCTCGTTCGATCTCGTTAGTGGAGGAAGGCGGGATCTTTCACGAGAGCAGTCTCGAAGACGTTTATATTTTTTGACTGAGATCGCACGTGCTTCGTAACGGGAGAATGAATGAAGAACAGTTCCTCCCACGAAGATTTCCGAGGAAGTGACTATTCTTTTTCATTTTCTCCGATGAAAACGAGCCTATTTGCCCCACGAGAACGTAATGTTGACCTCTGCCATACTACAGCTGAAGGAGGGAAATTCTCTGCCATTTCGGATCTTCCTTAAAAATCAATTTGGAGTTGGAGGCACGCGGTAAAGAGAAGAGGCTGGACAAGAATACGCTTAAGACTCATTCAAAGTTCAAGTACAATTTATTTCACCAAAAACACTTTTATTCCACATCTGCATTTCCCTTCCATAATAAGTATTTTTTTTACAAGTGAATGATCATCTGAGTAAAATATTCCTTGACTTAACAATTTCTTCGTGCAGAATATCAAATTGTCCACACCGGGTTAGCTTTCAAATAACCAAACCGGACAAGAAAGAATTGTCGGAGTGACGACCTCTAATGATGAGTTAAAATGCGCAAACTAGATGGCATTAAAATCTGTCACTTCTCAAGAAATCAACTTAAAAAGATAGCATGTTTATAACCTGAAAGTCTCTTTTCAGAAATACACGAGAATTTAATATTTTGAAAACGCATGCAAAAAATAAAAATCAGCATGATTTTTTTTACCATTGTGATAAAGTTGCTTTTCCAAGGCCTTCTTCAGGAATAACCTAATCATAATTATTCGGAAAACTGACATCATGAAAATGACCGCAATATAGATACCTACTATTTTCAGAGTAAGAAGAGTCATTTGTTTGATTGGACCTCTTTTATTTGTATCCGTAAAATAAACTATAAAGTAAGAACCACGCTGCATCAACGCCAAAACTGGGAATGTAACTTTGAACAACTTAGTTAACACACTCGATCATCATTTTTCGGCCGGAGAAAAATTAATTGCCAAACCAACAAAGTAGCTGGAGTAAAATAAGTAAGTCATCAAGGTTATATTTTTGAATGATGTCAAATTGCTTGTGGCATGAACCAATAGTTTTCATTATTTGTTACAGAGACATGGTGACACCTACAGCGGTTCTACAACGCTACATACTCTGCCATAAATTTCCGACATTGAACACCAAAATCGTGTAGAGAAAATTATTTTTTCCATGAACTCCACACCGGATGTTTGGTCTCAAGAGCTTCAAATGTTTCTTACATACTCTGCCCATATATATCCCAGACCTTTTGAATTAATGGGACTGGAATATCAGAGGAGCGTAGGACGTTAGCAAGCAAAAGTCACGCAGCCAACTGGAATTATTGCAATCGGGTTAGCGCGGAGTTGTGCCTCATCTGGGTCATGGCATTGGGCAGTAACTGCTTTCCTTTAAATGATATGATGCAGTAACGTGACCTATGCACCTCAAACCACACGAATATATAACTCTTCGCGGGCGCAAATAGGTGACAACAGCAATGTTTCTCGAAGAAACACAATTTGAGAACTCAATGAGTCTGCATCTACACAATTCCACGCAAGCTGCAGCAATGGCATGTGGCAGAGGAGGGTTAGGTCACCCACCAGGCATGCAAAATCGCAATCCTACACAAATATTAGTTTGGTCATGCATTAGAAAAATTTCAATCACACGAAAGAAAGTACTTACATGCAACAATATTCAATAACAGGATGCGCATATTCAAATCATGTCGTAGAACTGTTTAAAAGATGGTCCTATTAAATAAACAGAATAACATGCAGGATATCGACAACTTATTAAACCACCAATTCTAATTATCTCCTACGTGATTATTGTCATATCTATTTCAATCTTTAATGGTACAAGGAAAAAACGACATTTTAAATCTATCCATTCTTCAATGAATATCCCCAATTTTCACTGGTGATCTGATTTATCATAGTAAGTCGGGGCCTTTAATATGTCTTTAACATCCTCAGATAAGTAACCTGCCTCAAATTTACGCAGTAAATTTAACCTGTATTTAAGTCGACGGTCAACTAGTGGTTCCCACCCTAATTATTGCTAATGTGTTGTGAAATTGCTACCTTGTTCATTACAACTTTTCACAAACCTAGCTGCTCTACGTTGCACTCGATCTAGTTCCAAAAGTATGCCTATTTCATGAGGATCCCATACACTAGCAGGACACTTAAGGTGGGGTCTAACTAACTTGAAATAACAAAGCTCCTTGACCCTTTCATTACAATTCCCAACTATTATTTTTATTAATCCCAACTTTTTATTAGCTATTCCGCAAATCTCACAAATGTGTTTCCCCACGACTTATCCGTAGTTATCGTTACACCAAAGTATTTTACCGATTCTACGCGTGTTACGTTGATTTACTGAGTGTGTTTTCGGGTGAAATACTTTTCGTCCAAAATGTTATCGAAACACATGTATTCAAATTTAATTCTGGCTCCAATGTCTCGTACAACTTTTGGATTGCATTTAGGTAGTTAGCTAATGATACTCTTATCTTCAAGACTGGATATTTTACTATGTATCACGGCATCGTTAGCAGATGGTCAAAGTTTACTGGAAACCTGAGACGCAATATCTTTAATGTATAAAAGGAACGATGGCGGACCGAAAACACTTCCACATACGGCACCCGATGTTACGTATTATGCACTCCCTTATTTATCGGAAAAGAATCAACACTATTAATTACTGATTTAATTTCTAGTAAACCTGAATTCAACATCACCAACCACTCGATCAGTATGCTAGTTGACAGCACCGTTTCATTTGTTTGGTACTTTTAAATGCTAGTTCAATCTAAAACCAACAGGTTATGCGTCTTAAGAACATATAATATGGACCAGTGAAACCTCTCCAACGTTTGTTTCATTAGGAAATGTATTAATAATTTTCACGCTATTTTATTTCACTCATCTCAAACTACAAAATAGGAATGGAGTTTGTCAGTGTATCCGAATATGAAACCAGCATAGAATAAAGTAATTCCATTCCATGAAGAGATCACAAGGTTACAGTAGATTTAATGAAAAACTAAGTAAATTAAATTCATTTAAAGTAGAACTTAAATAACTTCAGAAGTATTAGTATGGAAAACACCTCAGTAATGAAGATTGATTTTCCTATCTGAACAATGGCTCTTAATTTAGCGTGGAACAACACTGAGAAATATATTTTATACAGGGAAGACATTTTTACATGATTTCCCTTTTATGCCATTAATGCAATTTCTCCAACAAATATGTCCATTGTGTCTACCACTCACTCTTTTTAGCTATTACGAAGAGGTAACCTCAAGCCATCATTGTGCATACCTAACGATTCTTATCCTCAGTCATTTTAGCAACGCCGGAAAGATGGCCGTAAAAAGCGGGGAGGAATTAAAAATTACGAAATTCCACGGGGAGTTTAGCAAGAAAGCATTCTGCATAAATTTTCGGAACCCGAAAAAAAAAGATTCCTGCAAAAATTACCCCGAGTCACGTTTAAATAGCCATTAAAAATTATTTACTCCTTTATTTTCTTTCGGGACTGGTCACGTATTAAATCGGGCGATTTTTCATACCAGCTGCCAGAGCGTTCGTTGACACGGTTGGACCGAGCGAATCCCTTCGCTGACCGCATCGTCCTTGAGGCGCTTCTGAATCCCCAGGAATCGATTGAGATTGCTACCTTTTTACGGTATGAAAATTTCTCCTCCTTTTTCGATATCAGAGAAAAATGACCGACTCATCATCGCATCTCGGCACGTAACGGTGTCGGGTGGACTTGAGTGGAGTAAGGAAAAGATTAGCTCTCATATCCCCATCACTCCCTCCCCCGCCCCCGTGAAACACCGGAGGTGAACACCGACTACCCCTACGTGGTAGGTCTATTGAAGGAGCCGAAAAGGAAGCCATGCACGCACGAGCGGGAACCTTAATGCCGTCCAAAATCCCGGCGGAGGAGACAGCAATTTTCACTTACTCCTCTCCGGCGACTGTGGAGCATCTACCAGAGAACGATGCCCGAACCATATGGACCTCGAGACCACAACAAAATGGAGTGACGCGATAGTTAAGGCAATGGATCATCAAGGAATATGTAATATTGGGGTGAAAAATGTTAAACGAAACTTGCCAGACCTTTTGAACATTCTGGGCCACGCCCCACCTCAACGCCGCATAGATTTTGAGCACTCTAGAAGAAAACCCAGCCAAATTCCTTCAAAGTATAATCTCAACAACTAATACATGGTAGGGTATAGTATTAACCGCAAGGGTAAGGTAGAAAAGTGAAAAATGTTAACAATCGTCAAATTTCAAGTGTTATTAGTCCTATTTAACCATGGTCTCATTCTTTCACTGACGCATAGCACGCCTCAAAAGATATGAATAAACTGCCATAAAATATTACAATATAAATGGGGACTTAAATGAAAAGGGGACCGTAAGTAAAACTGTTTTTAAGTGTTTCATTACCGAACATGAAGTTTACTGACAATGGCCATTTGCTTACAATCCCATTATTAAATGGCGAGGGCAACATGATTTCCTAGTCCTACACAATGCATCAAATGCTGTAAAGCGGACGTAGGGGTAGGGAAATACAGGTTGGTGTCGGGAATGAGGTTGGTGTCGGTCTGTTGCTAAGATCCCCCTTCACCTTACCCTGCCAGGCAGACCCCCCTCCACCGCTCCGTTCGCGCCAGAGAAAATCAGTCCTACCACTTTTGGGTGCGACCCTGTTTTTCTGTAAAATTTGTCATTTTTGTGTGTTTCGATGGCAGAGGTCAATTCCCACAAAAGGTCCGAGGGAGGAAATACCATTACTTCTTGTTTCTTCAATCATGAGGCATTATGTCTGTTTCCTTATTCAGTCTAGGTCTAGGTCTTCTATCTCTTGCTTGGACGTCCCAGAGATATTCCACCTCTCGCTCTACATACCCATATTCTTTTTGGATATTCATCTTCATCAACTCGTTTTACAAGTTTCTTCCATCTATTTCTGTATTCTCGAATCGTTTCATTTATACTTTTAAGTTTTTGTCTTATATCCGTATTTCTTTTTCGGTCTATTCGTGCGCCCACACCATTAAATCAACAGAAAAAGATCCGTGCCCTTTTTCTTAGCAAAAGTGGTCAACTTTGAAACTACTGTTTTTAAGTTTTACAACCCAATTATGTACAGAGGAAGTGCAATACGCATATTAGCTGAGACTTAGTCAAAAAGTTACTGTCGCGGCATTTCCCGCAGTTTCTTGGAATTTAAACGTACAATATTTTCTATCGCATTTGAGGATTCAATGTAAAATAATTAAAATTTAATACGTTCTATTGGTAAAATATATGGGTTTAGAATTCTAATCCAAGCATTTTATTGTCGTGGTATAAGTTCACAGTGCTGACACTGTATCTAAATGTCCTGAAAAATACCGTATTTATAGGATTTTGCTGGCAGAAACTCCAGTATATTCAGGATTGTACTGAGAAACGCGATACAAAAATTTATTATTTATTATTACAGTTTCACGGATCTTATTTGAAAATTAAGGGATCAACATAAAAACGCATTTAAAGCATAACTTGCATTCAACTAAAGTTTTCTCTTCTTAGCGCAATGATCTTCGCATGATTTCCAACAAGAGAATACAACTCAAGATTTCCAGTTTTCGCAGTCTTCCAGATGTGGGATGCAAAGTGAGAACACATACCTATTGTACATGATTTCCCACCGGATGCTGCCATAAAAGCATTAAAGGACTCATTCTAAAGTAAGAGCTATGAAAGCTTTATTTCGTGAGAATAGCGTGCGTGCAAATTGTAACGCCATATTCCTGGAAATATACGAATTCAAAGGCTTCTATCAGAACTATTCGCAATAGACTTCATGTTGAATGATAGTCGGAATTTTGACATTGAAATTACATTAAATACTTTTCATAAAAATTGACAGTCTCCAAAAAGGACTGAAATTAAAAACTAATTAAATTGAGGAAATGGCCATTTAGTAAACGACACAATTTGAAGTGGAATCAAAACCATCATTCTTAAAGGCTGTAATCATTCCAGACCGGCTTTGAGCCAGTTCAAAAGGTTTCAGATGTTTATGGCAAATGAGCGGATATCCTCTGATTGAAGACGTCAATAAAACGTAAAAAAGGAAGATAACCTGGTCCAGAAACATGCATTCTGCTTCCGAAGTCACCACCAAGTGACTGCAACCCAAAAACAACCCGGTTAAGTTAAAAAAATTGGCATTCTTCCGATTGTTGGAAGTTGGTACGCCGAAGATTGTTGGGAACAATTACTTCACAGAGTTAACTCATCAATTTCTGTTTGCCCCGAACGAAAGCTTAGCATTTCTGACTGCTTATATTATACACAATGTCAGTTATGTGATTCGAAAATTGTTCGCCGACGAAAAAATTAGTTAGCCTCCACTCGGTTATAATGTTTAGAAGAGCACAGTAAACCATATCCACGTGCTCTGTGCCAATTCTGTCTCCATAAAATTGTGTAATATACGATAACCTTGGTAAATAATTAATCCGGTCCGAGGACCGGATTAATTTGCGCTATCGTCTATCAGTTACTTGATGCACATATTCTCTTTTTTCTTCTTCCAAAGGCTCTCTCATATCATCCTTTATCTCCGTCTTCCCGTTTGCCACTAACCACAGCCATGAGGGAGACAAATGGAGAACATCTACACGGAAGATTCCACGGAGATGAGGGGAATGAGAATGAATGGATAGCAATTGCAAACAAAATTTTATATCCTGGAGAAATTTAAACAAATGCGCACAGAATGACCAGCAGCATTAAACTTTTATTGGATAATTTCTAATAGGTGACGCCTACTGCGCTCAAAAAATACGAAAAATTGAATTTGCATGCACATATTGCGGATCTGTTTGGGAAGTGCGTCAAGTTTTGCATTCCAAAAGCTAGTAGTAGGCTTACAGTCACACATTATACACGCATTACTTTCTGAGAACCAGGAGTAGCTAGTTAGCTTTCGTGACGATTTTTCTTCTTTGTATGCTAAGAAAAGAGCTATTTCATTTGAAGAGGTACTTATTATATGAGCATAAAAATGATTTTCAAAACTTCTCCACATCAGCCAACGCTGAAAAGAAGTGAGGCAAAACTCCTACGGTGATACTGTGAGTGTGTTAATATATAATGAGGGCTCAGAGGGAGTTCCGTGAGGTGAGGACGTTTGTTTTTATCCTTATTACTAAGTGAAGTTAGACTAAATACGGAGAGAAGCGACATCTGCCGACAGAAAACTGCTACACCTGCGAGTTCAGCTGAGACATATGCCATTCGTCGGACGAGACCAGTTGCTTGGCCTCCCTGACGTGAAACCCACGAAGGAAACGGATGGAGAGGGAGAGGGAGGGGCTAGGGGGGAGGGAGAAGAAACGTTCATAGAAATGTGGAAAAAATACAAACCAAAAGTAACGTGGCTCAGGGATGGGGCGAGAGAGGTCTCCGTTGCAGACACAAGAATCGAAAAAGCGTGTCGTTGTCCACGGCCTGAGGCGGGCGAAATACCAGCAAACTCATGACTTACACCGCCAGCATTTAGCGTTCATGTTGGCAGAGAGACTTCCAAAAATTGGCGAGTTATCAATTCTACACAAAAAAACCAACTTTTTTTTATTACTTGTTCATTGGATATAACAGTTCAACAAGGTGTTCCTTTAGCTACATTATGCAACGTACTCGTACATCAATATTTAATATTTTTATCAGAAGACAAGTAGACCACAAACATGAAATATTTTCTGTTCAAAACTAATATTCTCATGGATTACAATATTTTTAGAGATATTTCAACGGCCAATAATAATCAAGAATTAACAATTATCACTCAACTTATAAGCCCCTTTAGAAATAACATTCCTTTTTGACCAAAATCAACGGTCCTTTTTGACATTTTATGACCGCTACCTTTCTCCTAATTTTATCCACCTCAATGTCTCATCGGTCTGACTAAGAAAGCTAAATATATTAAATTCGTTGGAAATCCATTGTGTTTCATGAACATCCATCAGATAATTATTTTCTGCACACTAGCTCATTGGGCTTTACTTTTTCTTCTGATCTGTGTATATTTCCATACTTTAACATACAACTACAAAATTACGGTATTGAATCCGAAGATGATCACAGTATCATCAAAGGGATTCTGTGCTTATTCGACAACGTCACTGAGCAGAAAAAATAGCAATACTTTCTGAAAAAATCAGAATTATGCACTGGAAGTCAAACATGTGCGAGAATCGCCATTTGCGGACAAACCAAAGACAAAAACACGAGAATTTGAATCAAAATTAGCGTCTAAGTCAGCCAAAGATCAAGGTTCATCTCATGGATCCATCAAAAACGTTTTCCACGAAGACGCACACCTTGCCGATACCAGGTAAATCAGGTGTGTCCGAGATTAGAATTTCCGCCGTCGGTAATGAAAGCGATGCAATGGGAGGGGGAGGCAGTGATGCAAATCTGGGATGTGAGAAAAAGTTCGGAGGCGGGGACTTTTCGTAATTAAGGGTTGGGTGCACGAGGGTGGGGGTCGGGGTGGATATGGTTTGAAGAGAGTGGAGGATGAGGGGGGACGCAGAAAGGAGATGAGAATGGATTTGGGGGGGGGAGAGAGAAAGAGGATGGGGTAAAAAGCGAGGCCTCGCAGAACGTCCTTGCGGAATACGGAGAAGAACAGGAGGGGGAAATGTGGGGGGGGGAGGGTGGGTGAGCTCGAGAAGCAGGTGCCGTCCTCCCTACGGATTCTTTTATTTTCGCAGTGACTGGGGTTGTCTCCTTCCCCGCAACGAGATCGCTTATGACGCCCCTGCAGACTTACAGATTTTGCACTGCAGGCTGACACACTAAACCAGGCAACTGTTGCCGTCTCGAGAGCGTCATGGCTACGCGTCAGTTGTCGTCGAGGTGAAGCCGCGCAACGGTTTTGGCGTAGAAAAAATATCTAAAAAATACCGCTCTCGTTACAAAAGATTTGCGAAATTAATACTCCTAAGATTGGGGGGTCTGAAGACCCATCGCTAAATGAAGGAAACTGTAAGGTCCGACATATTAAGAAACGAGAGATTCTCGCAGAGAGGTCATTTCCTCGGAATTGTCACATATCCCCTCCGGCACAGGAAATCGAACTGAAAATAAAATGAAGATTGCGGGATATCACTGACGAGCTGAGACCTGCCAATGAGAAAACAGTACCTTCGGTAAATCGAAGGAAGGGAAGAAGAATGCAGACACATTTCCCTTGCTTTATGGCAAGAATTTCATTGGCATGGTTTCCAACGGTTAGAGATTTAAGAGAGCCATCGGTCGTAATCTGAAATAAATTTAAATGGAGCTAATCACCATACTTCACTGACAAGAGCCTCTTGCATTGGCAAGCAGTAGAGCCGATGGATGAAGCCATTACTAAAAGAGGGGCTCTAATGTTGGTTTCGCATTGCCGGAGTATCAGTTAAGTATTAACTAATATGATTGGAATTACCAAAAAATTAATCGAATTTCATCTATAAAACACCTAATAAAACTACAAAATAAATGATTACCGTTACTCATTTAATCCTTTCCATTACAAAAAACGTCAACAGAGTTCATGAACACTAATTTAAACACATTTGCGACCCTCAAAACTATAGCTTCTTTAAATTTTACTAGCCATTTCACTCAATTTTCGTGCTATGCACGTTGTATCAGTTGATACCTATACCAAAAAATGTCCCTGGGTTATGCCAATGCATGTTATTTTAACATTTAAGGAAGAGAGATCGGACGACCGCATAAGAATATCCGTAAATCAATGATATGCCGACTCAGCAGACTGAAAAAACCTCCAGATCATCCTTATTACGCACGTAAAAATTTGCATACAATCCCGGGTCGCTTTTCAAAGCTGCCGTTTTCAACCCTTTTTTTTTTCGCTGGACTGGTTTGACTAGAGGATTCGCAAAATATTTCTTCCGAGCAGTCACACCGCATTCACTTACTTAAGAATGCCCTAACCGACGGATAATAAACTCCGGAGGGAGCGATTCGCCATTTTGACCTCAACGGTGAGCGTTCATCCGTCACAGCGGCGGCCTCGCCACCATAAAACACTTGAGGAAAAAAATCACCTTAAAAATGAAGGGTCGGGGATAGGAGGAGGGAAGGGGGGGAGGGGTCCATCACCATCGCGAAGGAGCATGCGAGGGCAAAAATGAAAAAAAGGGACCGTATTTCAAAAACGACAACCTGTCGTAAAAAGAGGGAATAAGTTAAGGCGGCGAGTAGGTAACACGCTGCGGTATCACGAAATCGCAATAAAGATTTTTCGAGAGCGAAGAGGCCCGAGCCCCTGTTTTCTCGGAGGATTGGGGAATCGAAGAGATTTCTCCGAATTGTCTACCGAGAAATATTCCGGGACTGTTTCTCTATCCCAACAGAATCGGAGGACTCCAAAAGAGGGTTGCATTCCACGTCCAATACTTAGGGGTCCGGTCGTCACATCGTAGTGGTAGTAATAGTTAATAGTGGAGGATACCGACCGACAGATGCGGCTACATATATTTGCGTCATTAGGGATGGATGTGGGTAATTTGGTGGAGGTAGGATGCTCAAGGAATGGGGGGAGGATGGAAATAAATCCGTCGTCGGCATTAGCCTACTCACAACAAAATGGACCTAAGGATTCATATGCTAACGACCCATCCCAAGGAAAACGTAGTCCACTTGAAGTGCTCTCCGCGAGGTACACAAGTGGGATTCGGAATTTCATTGAAAATTCTACCACTGCCGGAACTCGAACACAGACCATCGGGGTGGGACGCAAGTATAGCAGTACTATGCGAGTACGAGTACGCTCCTCGTAGTACCACTAACTAGATCCCCTAATCATATTGGACCAAACTTGGGGAAGGTAAATAACCTAAGTAACCCCCGCCTAAGGTAATTGACATTTGTGATAAGAATAATTTGGAAAATATAGGAAAGAAAAAGTGAAGGTGGCTTGCAACGTCGAAATTAGTTTGACACTACACTCAATATGTCTGAATTTTGGCCACATTACAAAAACATTGTTCGAATAATAGCTTAAAACACACCCTCAAAACTTTACAGTGCGTGAAAAACTGCCATATGAATGGATAAAATCGCGAAATACGTACTAAGAACTTACGAGGAATGTGGTCCCTGGGGAATCGCAGCTAGGTTTAGCTCACCATACGTTTCCGTTGAGGGACCATGTGGAGGAACAACATCGATGAAATAAGCCTCAGGCTTCATTCGTAACTCGGAAAATACATAATAAGAATCAAATCGATAGATTCAAGTACTTGCTTTTCTCTCGACTATAACTCTAATAGAATAGCAAAATGCAAACAGACTGAGAAAACTTCACAGGCTTCCTCCACCGTATTTCTATGGCTGGCGTCATAACATCCCCCACCGCCACCTTCCACTGCGGCAGCTAGCGGAAAATTGTGTGAAATGTAGAGGTAGGCATCTCCTGTCCTGCGAAGCTCCAACCATCACGAGGATTCTGGGAAAATACGACATACAAGAGGAGATGGAAAGCGATCGAGGGTCCTTGGACGAATCATGCACGCATACGCGATGAGTTCAGTGATAACTGGAAGAATAAGGATTCGGATGCTACAAAATGCCAGCCTGTAAACTTAAAATAACGACCCAGAGGTACTCCCATTGTTATTTTCGTTCGTTAGATCCGGTGACTCGAGATGGACGTGGACGAAGGGTTGGACGGGGGGCGACGGCCCATCTGGAAACGTATCCAAAGCGTAGGAACGATAACCACACGTGAACTGCGATCACGGTCACGATGTTTAAGCACTCCTAAATATTTAAATCGAAAAACTGATTACCACCTGCCGTTTCAGTTGCGAACGCAACGAATTTACTCGCAGTCTCATTGTAGGCTTGGATCTTAACACCTCTTTGTAGGACATGGCTTACCTACATTAATGCACCAAAAGACTCGTAGCCTTTGGTTACGCGGAGCGGGAAGAAGTTAAAAAAATATATATTCATGGCCGTCTTTCTTAAAATATCCTCTACTCCCGTCCTGAAAGACCCGTTTCCGAAAGGTATGTTAAAATAATTATTTGAAAGAACAGGCAATATGAAAAGAAAACCTTAATAGTTTTGAAAGCGCGAATGAAAGCAGCCGGATGTAATATCATTATCATTACTAAAATTCTACCGTTTAAGGTATGCTTTGGATGGACAAAGACTGAACATCGATACATTTCTTCGTCTCTCCTAACAAAACACAACCAGACATCGGACACTACAGTAAGGTCCTCTTCAATTCTGCATCCTCCTTTCTCCCGTCATTCCACCCAACTTGCTTATCCTATTCCTAACATTTCCTCGCTTGCCTAACGTTATCGCATCTATCAATGTCTTTATAACGTCCGATCGCCAACCAACATGCATTTGAGTGACATATGATTTGTAAAAGAAAGAAGTTATCATTGTATCCATTCGTCATGAAAGTTTGCAGGTAAAATTAGGTTTAATCGAAAGACAGGTCGCCTCTATTATATTACAGCACCAATCATCTCTGCAGGAATCAATACAGATTTTGATAATGTTTTTCATTTTAATTATCTTCATCATTTCCGAGTCCATTATAAAGTCCTCAGTCACAGTTCGTTAATAAGAAGGCTTCAATAATTAGAATTCGGGAATTATATTGAGCAGTACAATAGACATAGTCATTGAATTAAAACAAGCACGAATATATAAGCTAAAATAAATATATTCCTGGTACATCTGGAAAGCATGGCGAAATTTTCAGAACATGACCGAAGAGAAACACCGCTCCTGCTTCATTAATTATATAAGTCTAGCCTTCTAGGCTGGCAAACATCTTCTTGATTGCAAACACACCCGCGAATATTGAGCAACAATCTCACTCGGCAAAGAGATGGACTCAATGACCAGGGGCGATTGAAACTTAACGTTGCCAAACTTAGCTGAATGAAGATCTGGCCAATAAGCTTTTATGCTCCTACCACTCACCCTTCCTATATGTATTCCCCCCACACACACCACCCCAAACCCGCCCTCAACATACACGATTGCGCCGGGAAATCAGGTGCACGACACCACACGCAAACCGAACAAATTACAGTACTCATACATGAGATGACCCTCGTAAACCGGTCGAAAAAAATCTGTGGAGCAGGGACGTTTTCATTCTGTTGGCATTGCAACAATAGGCTTTTGCATCCAACATATTCAATTTGCTGACACAAATACCCTATAAAAGGCTTAATTCTTGTCCGTAACAAAGAACAGAAGCCAAAATGCACATCTAAACCATGAAAAAATAGTCCCTACACCCTCTGTCACAAGCGAGTCTGTAATTGGAGTATAACAGGGGATAAAGAATGATGATAATTAAATCATAATATGACTAGCGGATTTGGGAACGGAACGTCATAAACACTCCGAGGATGAATGCAGATTTGTATAATAATTTGGAAGTAATAAAATGAAACCTAAAACTAAAGGAAATTAAAATCTGGGAAGAAGAGTGCGAAAAGTACTATGCGGGATTTACTTGCAATAAGAGGGGAGGGGCACAAAGAGGTAGTTAATAAAATTCTAAATGAGAATAAAGAAATGGAAATGGTAGAGGAAAGATGAGAAGAACTTAAGCAACGTATAACAAGTAATAAAGAGAAAGCAATGTAAAATAAAAGAAACTAATTCAGCGACCGTATGCTTCTGACAAGATGGTTAAGATGTAAGAGCGACGGACATGAAAGGATTTGAATAAGTTTACCCTATTACTTTTCTAGCGGGGTCTTTCTTTCCTAGGCATTTGACAGAGTGGAATGGTAAAGTTTAGAAAGAACTGGCTGAATATAGTATGTATGAGTAGTTGGAAGTATTAGATAAAAGAGCAATTCATAAATTAGACTGCACAAGTAAGATATGGCGAATCAGGATAAGTAAAGGAATAAGATAAGGTTATCCATTATATTCCGTGATTATTAAGCTGCTTCTATCGGTGTATTCCTACTTGGACCTTCGTATATATACATACCTGCTTTAGAGAGAAAATTCGAGATTATTCCGGGAAAAAATCATCCACCCTTTTCAGTTCACTCAAGGGCAATACTTAATAATAATATACTTAAATAATTAATGATTTAAAATTTTACTTTAATAATTTCCAAATGATATTTTTCCCTTTTCAACCGAATGCATTCAAATAATTTCAATGAAATCACTACTGTTGGAATTGAAATACCGATTTCAATGAAGAAATTCTTGCACATGAGAAATACGCAAGTAGCGACGGAACAGATGTTGCTAAAAGTATGGGTGAATAATATTTTTCATATTCTTCCCCAAAAAAGCAGGGCAGGTTCCACCCAAATCATTCACATTCAATTTTCCGTTTTAACACTGGTAAGTAGTAATTATCATTTTAATGTTGGGTTAATGTTTTTAATGAATAGGGATAGAATACACAGTACTGTATGCTGAAAAAAGGACTTCACTTGCACGCCAACAACTATTGCGTCGAATTCCGTCGCAAGAAAACCTTCTCGAAGGTTATGAAATCGATTATTTCAAGCGACGATTATTCTTTAGAAGTCGTTCAAAAGTATCCAATATATGAGCTCCACTTGAACCTAAAAATAACATACACGGCTCGCCACATGGAACTCGAACGCGCAGAGATTTACGCTACCTTTACGTAACAGGCACAGCAGGGGCAAAACACTTTTAAAATCAGTATTTAGTGGAGAGGTGGAGAAGTGAGTTCGGAAGCCATCTTCAACGGATGGAAAGAAGTCTCACGTAGGAGGGGGAGGGTGGCGGCGAATGAAGATGGTTATATACGCAATCACACGTGAGCAAGAGTGGGGCGGCAAGGGAGGCAAGATGAAAAGAACCGCCCGCCGACGAGAGGAAGGGCTCTATAACGGCCACTGTTTTTCATTTCGTCTTCATTTATTACTTTTACAACGCAGTCCCATTAAAAGGAAGCGCGCGCGGGCACACACACACACACACAGTCTCGGGCACACAGGCGTATCCAACGTAGCATGGAGAAGAGGAGAATGAACGAGTACGAAAAGGAGAGAGAGGTGAGGAAACGGCGGTGAGGGATAGAGAAGAGAGAGTGAGAGGCACCATAATGGAGTTGAAAAAATGAGAGGGAGGAAAAACAACGCCCCGCCGTTAATGCCGTCCGAAAAACCGCTCAATGGGCGACATGTAATAAAAATCCGAGGCCGAAAGGAAGAAATTAGATAGATATGCGCGCATATGTGGAGGCAGAGCGGAGACCATTATGAAGGCACGGGCAACAAGAGTCGAATCGAAAACGGACACGAGGACGACAATATATCGCTCATGTCAATCAAGAAATCTACGAATCTTCGATTGCGTGCATGAAATTAATCGAAAAAATTACTTTGGGGAAATAAGTGGGAACCCACCATTGGATTATTTGTTTAAATCAAGGTGTAAAGAGAGCAAACATTACATTCTGTGCACTGATATATTTTGATATTACAATATCGTAAATTAAGAATTTGATATTGAGTTCTGAAGAGTAAATCCTAAGCCAAACACTTCGAAAATTGCAGTTAAACAACTAAATAATTACCGGAACCCGAAATTTTACAACTCAGTGATTAAAAGAGCATTGTCACCCTAAACATGGATCATAGATTTGCAAAAGCCCCATTATTTACAAACTGCAAATGTTGCGACAAACCACCATTTGAATAGCATTTGAATAAAGCCAAGAAGGATACCATCTCCTGTAAGCATTACCACATTATCTTTCACAAAAGATCTTGATAAGCATCCCGAGAAAAAATTTAGTCAATATGGAATCACTTAAAGGATGCATCGGATAATATCATCCGGCTGAGTTCTAATCGTGATGGAACTCGTAGTCGCTTCATGAAATCACTTAACGATCCTAAAAGTCTTAATCAGCCCCTATTACGAAAACACTCAGACGCAGATGAAGATGATGACTGACCTCAGATAGTATATCATCAGTAAATACTCATATTTCATCACTTCAGATTCAAGTTCACACGAAATTTTGGTGATGCGTAATTCCACATCCCCGAGAAAACTGTGCAACATATTTTTTGACTCGAGTATACTTTCCACAAAACATTTCCAGTTGGAAGGCAAATCGTATTGAGCAGCATTTTTATCCTTATATATTTAAAAATCCACGCTTCATGAGTTTCATTTTTATCGTTTCATCGCCACATCGGGTGAATGAACGGAAGAACTCATAAATACAACACCTCCATGTGAACACGGATAGCTACGCCAGAGGACTCCCAATAATTAGTTTAGGCAGTGAAACAAAACAAGCAATGGAATACGATATGGAAAAATAATTTTAGTGATAATACTGTTTCTAGACAAACTACTGTGGTGACACCGGAAAGGGGGGTAGACAACGAAGGGCTCTTTGTTTCCCTAATGATTGCTTGGCACTTGGTAAATATCCAGGAGCAATGAAAATTTTTAAAAGTTATGTCGAACGGCTTTATGAAGTATTGTGTTATCACATGGAGGTGCAGTATTTTCACCAACTTTTCGGTATCTGAGGAGCCACCTGGGGTTGACAAACATTTACCACTCCATCGATCAATCCCTAACTGGGACTCTATCGTTTTGGTGTCCGGCTTCACACGCAACGAGGTATCCCTCACACAACCTACATTTGCTTACCTATTACTTTGGAGTTAGGAACAATGTTCCAGTATTTATACATATCTGATATGGCGTTCTAATCAACTTGCACCATGAGATTTCGCCATTTTCACGTGACTCTTCAAAAATGTAGGCACCCCCTAAACCAGATCGATCGGTCGAACTACATGAATTTCTCCCATAACTGAATGGGATACTCAACCAGAACAAAAAACGAATCGTTCACTCAATATTGTGTTAAATTGATTCCCAAACACGAATACCATCCTAGTGGACACTGGGGCGAGGAAGGACAGCCGAAGCAAGCCGAGAGGGACGAAAGAAACGTAGTAAAATGCGTAATACATTGATGAGAATGGGCAAGGACAAACACACCGATAAAACTTGCGTGATATGGGAAAGAGGGCACCCTGGACGAGAGTTCGTCCTCATCCCTCGGAGGGTCGACCAAGATAACGAAGTTCCAAACATACGTTCTTAATTATTACCCAAGATCAAGATCGAAGGTGACCCCAGCGCGAGACGCATTCCGTGCTGAGCAGTGGCGATGATGCAGATAAGAGGGAGAAGAAAGTGTGACGGACGTGATGAACAAACAATAAGAGATATGACTAAATTTGGGTAAGTGTGGCAGTTCCAAGGACGCGTGCCCAATGGGGATTAGTCACTTAAGAATGGATAGCGAGCGATTCTTGATTTGAAATAATATCTGGGTAATTTGACGGAATATATGTACACCACCTTCATATCGACCGATACCAGGTATAAAAATCGAATTGAGGAAAATATATGATATCGATTCCGTTTAAATAGGTGAGAATATATTTGGAAAAAGCGGGAACATTCCTGGTACAACTCTAGGAGAACCATCTCCATGAATTTGCGACATTAATCTCTTTGATCGTTGTTTTGGTTATTATAATTTTTTAGCAAGTTATATTTCCTTACATGATATGACAGAGGACATTTAATTTGAAATGAAATACGAGTACAAAAGGATGTCTAAATCGGATTGAACCACTCGAATACCATGCACAATGATTCTCTAAACTTCAACCTCAAACTTCCCTGACATAGCCCTTAACCTTCCCCAGTACGTCCATCAAGCATTCGTATTCAGTCTTCCTTTTCTCCTGTTTGATCCTCCAACGCAGTCTATCTAGTGGTCTTCCTGTTTTCTTACATGGCTCACTAGCAGCGCGAAGGCAGGTAAGTGACTCGTGAACTTTACGGAAGATATTATTAATCAATTTGGTCATGTATTTTTGTTATATGTACTTAGGTTACGAACGAACTGCTATGTAATTTCCTGCCTTAATAATTACGGAAACAACCACTGCCTTCTACTAGTCCAACAATTGAGTGAAATTTCGACCGTAAGAAAGCAGAGAAATCCTAAATAATTATAGATTAAATTCCTTTCATTGCTAAGGAAAATATGTTAAGTGAAAACTTAGATTTTATTATAATGAATTAAACAGAGAGGTTGTTGCAGGGGATAAGAGAAAACGGGGTAACTTGTACGCACTAAGCCATTTGTGACAACACGGAAGTGGTTTCTGAGAAATATGTAGTGTTAAGTTGGTCTTTCCATGAATAAAACACTGATCCCATATTGGTAGATATTATCAGATAGAAAACACAATAATCAATTGGATACAACATTTGACGCATCAAATTCATTACATGGTACATTTTAAATAAATCTTGTGTCAAGCACATTCTGACGTTCAAAGAAAATGAAAATGACCGTTTAAAATAGCATTCTAGGCAATTTAAATACAATTATTACACAAGGTAGTGTTGAATATTTTTTTTGTTAGAAACTCATCATTGAGGAATCACTTCCATTGGCCTGCAAAGTAACGACGGCGAATGGAGTAACACCCAACCCCACATGAACGCTAACAGAAAAACGCTTCGCAGACAAGAGAACAAATCCCGGATTACTCTGGAGAACCAGAGTTCCTCGGCCATCCTAAACGAAGCACATTGCCGCAAGAGGGTGGGCACGAAGGGGGAGGAGGCAGAACGCTCTCCCACGCGCCCACGGTCTCCTCCCCCTCATAATGCTGTGTGTGTATAACTCTACGTGGCCGTTCCGGTCCGAGAAACAAGGAGGCCTCTTAATGTCTCTTTTTCACAAGAAAACCTCCCACCAACAATAGAAAATATGTCTGGTGTCATTTATTCTCTTTTTCCTTGACATTTCCATAAAAGTCTTTCGTCACAACCACCAAAATCTAATGACAGTGTAGCGGTAAATATTTAGCTGAAAAATTGAAATGTTTCTGATGACGAATGGAGTTGGCTACAAAAATGACGATGTGATTTACAGTCAATAATTTACAAATACGAGGAACCAATAAAATTATAATGGGTAATCTGCCATGCAAACGTGAATTTGGGACGGTCCCTGAAGCTACTTTCAACATCATCGTGCGCTATTTTGCAAGAGACGTAAACGCATTATTTCTTATTTCTATACAAACTCCCGCTCGATTTATTAAGGAAAAGTGTACCACGGATAACATAATTAACTGATTTAGATACTCAACGCAGAACTAACATTCAATGCACTGTGGTACTTTTATTTTAAAATTCATATGTTAATAATTCATCGGTCTTTAACGGCTATACGTGGACACATTCAACTTATACTAAACCTTCTGAGAAAGCGATGAAATTTCGAGAATAGAAAACGAACGATAGCACTGTTAAAAGTATTATAAGATCCATTGATCATGGTTTAAACATTTTGGGTATCCATAGCCTCAACTGCTAGCGACGCGAATTCCATCCATAATTGATTGTCCGATTTTAAACATTCCTTCGCTCCCACAAGAGGGGCTGATTACCATGAATTACTTCACTCCTCGAAGAACGTTCAAAGATCGTTTTTCATCACACATCAGAACATTGTCTCGAGTCTTGAACCGTAAATTCAAAGCTTAAGGAGAAAAAGCGTGCGGATCAGACCTCCAGAAGAATCCTCAGCCAGAGACACGTTTACTCCAAACACTCCAGTTCGTGAATTTGTTGTAACATTAAATTCCAGGCAAGGCGAGAAGGTGAGGGGATCCGCTTAAGATTCGACAACAGAACAGATTTAGGGAGGCCGGCAATTCTTCAGCTTTCCGATTAAGCTTGAGCTCAGGAAATAAATAACAGCGAAAAGAATCTGGAAATCAAAGGGTCCGCTAGGCAAATTGATGATGGCAAGTGTTAAAGAGACGTTATTCACTGCCCTTTAGAAATCACGCAGACATGATTGATTTGACCAAGCGTCCAGCCGGACTGTAAGCAGAGCCGTGTAGTCTTCAGGATAATTATTCGGGGCAGACGGAAAGGGTCAATTTAAAAAGCGGAAACGAGCGAATGAACGCAAGGTAAATAAAGTTCACCATTACCAAAATGAGGTAATAACCCTCTGCTTTTAACTATGGAAATATTCAATCAGATTCTACAACCAAATTATTTTCAGCATCCGGTTCGTAAAAACCTGTTATAATGAGAGGGGTAAATGGTTTTATTGCACATTTTAAACAGGTTCCATCAAGGACAAAATTGATGAAGACTTCTTTCCACTAATTACTCTCTCAAATGATAAAGCTGATGAACTCGGTCAATCTAATTTCAATATAATTCCGCTTCTGTAATTTGCATTTTTCTTTTGCCATTTTAATTTGCCATTCCAAAACCTTAAGTAACCAAGATCGACCTAGCGAGACGTAAGGGAATCGACGGGAGTAAATAAGCTAATAACTTTGTCCAAGAGACACTTCCTTAAATTATTTTCTCGTGAGGGAACTAGCTGATTAAAATAAAATATAAAAGGCAAAGAACTGGGCTTTGTTGCAACTCCTGCTCATAAAATAACAGAAGCTGCCCGTCCGAATGAGAGTTCACTGTCCCAGTTCTCAGCCACTTGCTCAACACGAATGAAATCGACGATAAGGATGTTTTGAGGCACTGTTCACACACGCAATTATTCGGCACCACTAAGGAGGGGAAAACAATGGGGAAGCAATCTACGGAGTGCGTGTCCTTAACACGACCGCGCGAGTGCTAACGTTCGCACTCAACTTGCTGACTCAAATCGTCATAGGAAAGAGCCTCAAAGTAAATGAAAACATCTAAGACGCTGAATATTTAAACGATTTCCGATTTCCTCGATTTACTTTCAATTTTAAGCCTGCAGCGAGTTCACTCACCTGAGTGAAGCTTGTCAAAGTAAGACCAGACTAAGATCTGAAAACCCCGAATCATACGAGTTCTATACTCCACAGACTACATAATTTTTCCTTACCACTGAGCACAGTTATAACGTATCTAACAAACAAGCACACATAATTTTTAAAAATCGGACTCAACTTGAGTCGATGCACGGAAATGAAATATCAGTCGTTCACGGGACTTATGCGATTTCTAAATTGCGACTAGAAAGGCGGTTTGAAGCAAAATCTCGTGCCACGTGGATTTTTTAAATTGAAGAAGAAACTCAGTGCTGAGAGTAGAAATACGACAACAATAAACAAAGGAATGTCAGACTGGGTGGGATAAGATAGGAGGGTAGCAGTTGAAAATGGAATAAGGAAGGGAAAGTGGATGAGCGAAAATATAAAGATGTCGCAACAATATTTGTGTAGGAGAAAGTTTGGTTGGTGGAATGTAGAATAATTACAAGCCACTTCCAATTAGTCATTTTGCACGACTAGTGGAAGAGTTAGCACGAGCCGACAAAAACAAACTGGTGCATAAGGATATTTTGGGGCACTTTCCTGAAACATTTCAGAAGTCGTGTTTAGGGGGTGAAAACATACGATCGGGAGATGTTGAAACACTAACACTATAAGAGGAGTAAAAAATACGTAATGTCGATGTAAATGTACGCTTGCAAAGCACTTCACCAAAGGAATTTTATCGCATTTTAATCATATGTCTGAATCTATTGGCAATAATTAAATACTCGACTAAGCCTTCCCATTTATCTAAAGGTCTAAACTGGTAATTTTACTCCCTCGGAATTGCTCATCGTCTACCCACAATCATGGCCTTAAATAATAGTTTTTATAAACTGAGGATTTTTTTTTGGGTCGACAGAGGTGTTAACTGTACAATTGAGAGAGCGCGATTCCTTCATTCTGTTCGTCCAGCAACTATTTTCGAGGATTCCCACATTGCATGGTGATCACTCGAGCGGTCAACATCAGGCGACCAACACGTCCATTCCCTTGGGACTGCTCTCCTATCTCACTAGTCTCTAGTGTCCGTGGCAAGCTGCGCCGGCAACTACCTATCTCGCCTCTCGGAAACTTCGTGCCCGACCCCTCAGCCAAGAGCGTACCACCCACTTCCGCGATTTAACGACGTACACCTTCAGAGATGCGGCAAGGAAAATTTTGCGATGCGCTTGGATTGGTCAGTGACTCCAAGAACCGCTGCCAAAGTTTCCGGCAGGAGATTTTCCTCCTTCTGGTGAAATATTTGTCGGTGGGAGAGAAAGGAATTCCTCGTCAACCGCGTGGAGGGTGCAAGAGGAGGGAACAAGGGATCAGATATTTTATACTGCACTGTGTAATTACTTTCTCCATTCCTGGTAAGGGATTGGAAAAAGCAGTGCGTGGTAATGTGTTGTAAAAATTATTGCTATCAAGAAAAAAAATTGACTTCGGTAATCCAACGGAAATACAGGTACCTGTACATGTTTTGAGATCCCCTGAACACGTTTTCACAATTTTGCGATTTATGTGTCACCACGTATAGGGGACAGATTTATCATGGGTATGGAAGTAGCACGAGACTAACCTTACTAGCGTACGATTTTAAGTTTAATATTTTTTTATAGTTTTTCCTTCTACATGTTGGCAATTCTCTTTTCATATACACGGAGTTGTTCTTACTGGCCTTGAAATTTCTCCATATCTTCACACACATCTTTCCACCACATTCCCTTGGCTTAATTAGTTCACTGCTTAAATTTATTACTTATCTCACGGTAGAGTGTACATTCTTCTCCGCATTTCTGCGTTAACCATATCCCATTTCCCTCTTGCATCCTCTTAAGCATTTCTCCTGTGACCAGTGACTTCTAAACTCTCTTATGTCCTCCTAATCCTAACGTTTCCTTTGCTCCACATTCCACTCGATTCTTCGGCTCCACCCATTTCTTACCAACTGTTTTCATTCCTCCATCTTCATTGATGCATTAACTAAGCTTCTCTTGGTAGCTCCTTCCTTCCATTATACTCCCGTTCAATCTTAGGATTCCACTTTGGAACTTCTTTACCCCTCCTGATCCTTTTGAATATTTAATTCCATTACAACAAAACTAAATTATCATCTGACACTGTACCAAAACCAGGTAAGATGTGTGAAATCACGACGCTATTTCTAAATCAATGCCGAATCACGGTATAATCTAACTGGTTCTTGATTGTTTCTCCTGGCATTTTCCATGCGCACTCTGTACACATGTGATGACATTGGAACCAGGTGTTAGATAATATCTAACACCTTCTTCTGTACAATTCGACTGATTTCTCTGCGCGATCATTTCTTATTCCTACATCGTACTCTCCTACCTCTCTCCAATCCCTATCTTAGCTCAACACTACGTTCCAGTCTCCCATTATTATTAGGTGCTCCCATCCTGGCACGTTCCCAATTATTTCTTTTAACTGATCGTACAAACTGTTAACTTCTTACTCACAGTGACTACTTGTTGGCATGCACACCTGGATTAACATTCTATCAGTCGAGTCTACTTTTATCTCTACCGATAGAATTCACTCACCTGGTCTATCTATATTCACTACCCTTCTCAACTATCCATCGACCTCATTATTTAATGGAAAAAAACACTTTCGAAAAGACAGAATATTAACACTAATGATATTCAGGCGATGAAGAGGATTAGTTTTTTATTGCTTTGGCATGTAATCTTTCTAAAAGAAGTTTACTTGTAGCGGAAATTACAACTAAAAATTTTAGAAGAAAAGAAAAGCCTCAGCTTAAAGCACAGTCACCACGAACCCCGGCAAACAGGCACGATTGTCTCGTAGGAAAGGGAAAAACTACACGAAAACTTGGTCAATTACTTTTCAGCTTCCCATGCCATTTTCACTAATGGCCCCGAGAAGAGGGAAAATAGGAGTGATGCATTAAATAACAGAAAACTTTTTACTTTCTTTGAAATTAAATTTTAAAATTTAAATTTCTTTTTTTTTTAATTGCCAAATTTCAAGAACAAAATAATTTTCAACTCTATCAATACTGGTAATACATACTCATCATTGATACAATAATTACTAAATGTTTGCTTGTTCTGAGTAAATTCATTTTGATTTTGTTTCCAAACGTGTTGCTACATACATTTGTGATAGCCTAAATTATTCCTGTCAATAGGACTTACACTGTTGAATAATTGAAAAACTCCAATAGCCGTAAACAGTTTACGTTTCAAAACAGGATATAATTAAGATTAGTTGGCAAATGCCTCAAATCAAAGGATGGGGTAAAAGGTAAATAAAGAAAGGTAAGGTTCGTATTCACCTTTATTTTCTCTTTCTTTACTTACCCTTTACCCCATCCTTTCACTTGTGGCGTTTGCCAACTAATCTTAATTGTACCCTGTTTTGAAACGTAAACTGTTTACGGTTATTGGAGTGTTTTCAATTATTCAATACTATTAGCCGTAAGAGCTCAATTCATTCATTATTAGTACTTACACTGCTTCATACTCGTGAAATGCTACAGTCTCAGTCTATGAGTTTGCAGAAATTGCAAGTACGCACTTCATGTTAAAGTCCTATTCCATGCCCCCGACACGAACCGCCAGAAATTTAGAAAATAATAAATACCAGGTATTGGAAAAGAATTCCATCGAATGTCGAGCCTTGAAAAGAATTCGAAAATTGTTTCGGAAACAATCAAGAAAAAGAGAAAAACAAAAACCTAAAACCAGCCGTTTAGTGTGTTCTTCGAATTGAGCTTTCTTCCGAGGTCCAAATTCCTTTTAAGGCCTTTTGGTTTCTCGGCACAACCTTAGCTCCGGGGTAGGACGAGCATCTTGATTGAATTGCAGAGCGAGGGAACAACACACGCTGCTCACCTGCTCCAGCTGACCAACAATCAAGCCAGACAGGGATGCAACAACGGAAGTCCTGCGCAAAAAATTCGGGTCCGTGCACCGGAAAAAAATTACAAGCTACCCCGCAAAAAAATACTGGGCCGAAGGACAAGGAGCAGAAACTTCGGGTCGATAGGGCGGGAAGCATCAACGTGGTCAATTTTTCGGTTGCCAACCAATCAAGACGGGCACTTTAATTTTTTTCGGGAGACTGGAACCTTTACCATCCTTCCTGGAACTTTCCGTATTGTGCGAGCCCCAATCCCTCGCAGATAGGATTGAAGGGTCATCGAAGTTCTCGTAGAAGCGTTTGCCTGTGTATGTGTATATAGAGCCCTCGAATGATTCCGTGAAAACAGAATCCTGTTTTGCTTTCGAAAAAAAAACGAATTTCCAAGAAATCATTGAAACGCGAAAGTGCCCTTGTCTATCCAGCGAATCCGGTTTCGTTCCGGGCCAAAGGTTTTCCTCCCTATGACTGACGAAGTAAACGTTTTCTATGGCCCACATTCAGTTACTTCGATCTCATCAAGAATTTCCCTACAGAATCGATACGGTCGATCACGCTAATGAATTCTGCGCGAGTGAGTGCAGTTAACCGAACACGCTCACCTATACAGGATTGTTAGCGGGAACCCCTATGCTGGGAGTAGAGAAAGGGGTGATTTTCCCCAATAGCATTTCTGAGCACTCGGAAAAAATTAGCCACTATATGTTCAGGAAACTACAATCGCAATATGAAAAAATAATACTTTAATTACTCACAGTTTTAACTGATTACAATCAAGATTAGTTTCATTTATAAAAGTTGTGAGAGTAAAATAATCAAGTTCACTAGGATAACAGGCTGCGGCTCAAATTAAAACTGCTCACAATGCTTGCCAAAATGCCTCCATTTGCGAAAAAATTCTCTTTTCCAACTTTGCGCTTCAATTCAACTACGCATACTTTTTCTATCCTTAATTACATTTTTCTAAGCACAAACCTCCGGCGCCAGAGTGGTGTGAGCCTCCAAACGTATTTTTCCCACCGTTGTCTTTGTTTTATTCTCATTAATATCACTCGAGTTTAATCACTCTTTTTCGATGCTCACTCAGCTTGAAAAAGTTTATTTTAAAGTATAAAAAAAGGTAGTTTAAACTTAGGAATTTAAATTTCCACAAAGGAAGTGATAATAGAAATAGGGAAGAATGAGGGAACATAGGGACCATTAGATTAAACACAGAAATGGAGGCGAAGATTTATTTCATCAAAAAATCAGGCCAATATAAGTGAAAAAAACATTCTATTTCAGTAAAGTACTGTTTTCATTATAAAAAAGTTTTTCCACAAAAATATCTCAATGAACAAAAGAGAAAAGTAAATCATTTCGGAGATGCATCCGAGGAATACCAGTTAACATTATCGAGTCAAAACTCTGACAAAATATACAGATCAACGAGGAAATTTGTTCATAGTTATGTAGAAATACTTAATAAAGTAAGCATCTATATCATAATCTTTGGACAATAAAAGAATTAGGAAACTAATATTGGAATAAATTTACAAGTAAAGCCAGGAAAACTATGGAACAAAACTGACAGACGAAATAAGATTTCTTACAAACTTCATGAAACGAGTATTTTAGTTTAAAGAATCTTAATAGTTTAAAGAAACTTTCTATTTTCCACACACACACACACATATACATACGTATATATATATATATATATATATATATATATATATATATATATATATATTTGAAAGTGGTGCAATACGTTTCACTCCCCTGTAACATATTCATGTGGTAGAGGGAATGGATGAACATGGCTATGCTACACTGTAGTGAAACGCGTACCAAATATGAATAAAGAGTAGAATAAACAGAGCTATTTTTTAATCAGGGCTATCCATAATTTCCACAAAGTTACGCCTGATGCTATTAAATTTATTAAAGACTCTTGTATAACGTGAAACTTAAACGACGGAGGTAGCTCCTTTAATCTTTAATTTTAAGGAAGAATTAGGAATATATCCATTTCTGTCAACCTGATCGGTAGAAATTTCTACTTTGACATTAACAGAAATTATACATGAGACTATGTTTCTCGTGTTTTTACAACCAAAATTGATGATGTACCACATCTACCGCAACTAGCATACACGGTCGCCACATTCAGATTACAGAGCGGACGCATTTTGACTCGGTATCCTCTTTGCCAGCCTTTTGGGCAGCTTCGCCGCTTCGTGTTTCTGCGAGACGAGTCATCATCACCCCCTCATGCGTGCTCCCCTCCCTCTACCTCCCTCAGAGAGGAGACGAAGATAATTATCGGTTTCGGGAAAGCGACAGCCTTTGCCGGTGTTGTGAGACGGCGCAAAGTCTCGTCAATAGGTAACTGGCGCTGGCGCCACCGAGGTAATAAAAACAAAGAAATAAATTTTTCCTCCCTCATTTTAAATGGCGACAAGGAAAAAAGACAACTAACTTTGGAGGGGAAATTGCTCGTAGGTCGTCGGATGGAAAGAGCACGAAAAAGGGGCACTCAAAATAAGAGTACTTGAGCCCCTATTGGACACACGAATGAAAAATGAAAGGCACGAATACCATGCTTATTAAATTTGCATTCCGTCAAAAAAAAACAATTTAACGCGGGTAAATAAATATGGCAAATCAAAATGGAAATGTAACAGCAGAATTAGATTCTTAGAGCCTTGGAAAAGTTCTTTGGAATTGGTTTAGCATTAAGATTATGATATTTTCAACTCTTAATCCTAGAGGTTAATGCTGTAATAAGTATAATCTTAGATAAAAGAAATTAAGCTAATTCTATATCAATCATAATATTTCTCAAAAAATGCACAGGTTTACACTGCAGAACCTGACACATTAAAGTGGAAAATCATTTTGCCGATTTATATTGAACGTAAACTTACATAAAACATTGTAGACCTTCAAGGTTTATATTTCCCATTTTTTAGAACAATACTAGTAATCTAAGTTACAGGTTAACCTTTGACCTAACGAAATAAGAACATTCCAATTTACAGAGAACGGTATGGGCTTCAAAAGAGAAAATTAAGAAAGTAAGCGGGATGAAAATATTCTGAGATCATCAGAAATAACCTAGACAGAGATTAGAACTCTAGCTTACAGTCGATTGTTACGAAAGATAGATAAAATTTTAATCAGGTAATATCCATCACCGGTTTTCAGGAAAAGCAGAAAAAATATTTTTTAAACTCAGCAAACTCCAACGTATCCCAGGGAAAATACTGCCCTTCCATTAATTTCCTAACATTTCCAGTAGCGAAATTTCTACTGAAGATGTGAGAGAAAGGATTTTTCCCACACTGAACTTATTTGACAAATCAAGCGTTAGGTTACAAAGAAGAACCAACTAAAAATGCATTTTATACCTATTTGTTCTGCTAAAATATAGGTATTATTGCACTTCATCACTTTGAATTCAGTTTAATCGAGTTTACACTTCGTTTTGAGAAACAGGTGGAGTTAGATGGTCGGTTTATCGGGCTTCCACGGTTGAGACGTGCGCACCGGAGAAGGAAAAGGCCTTCGCGAGGAATGAGGGGAAAAACACAGGCGTTCTCCGAGAGAGGCCGGAAATGCCCTCCCCTTTAGTCATCCCAGTCTACCTCAGTCGCCGGACAGAAAACAAAGGGGAAGGGGGAGGCGAAAAAATATCAGGGAAAAAGTCACTGTCTTGGGAGAAAACAACAATGAATAGTGCGGAAGGGAAGAGCCAAACGTGCTAAAGACGCACCCGTGCGTCTTAATTGGTATGGATGAGACAAGGGAAGTCGGAGCGACAAGTCTCTCCACTGCGGTAGGTACTCAAAAGAAAACGACATTCAAAAGTAATCGAATCGGAGCCGCATGCCATGCGAAAGGAAAATTCATCACGACGCCAATTTCAGAAACGTGCTTCTCATCGAATTTCATTCTGCACTTGTTATGGCATACTTCCCTTTTAAGTAGCAATCTCGAGGAACCATACTGGTATATTTAATTCGATTTAATGGAATTATATTGAAGCTCACACATATACCACATTTATGCAAGAGCCGAGTCGAAATTTGAGCTCTACATCTTATAAAAACATGGACTTATCAAAAACTCGTTAATAGTCGTAGACCAACCGACCTCATGATTACATAAAATTCCCTGCCGTAAAACCTATTTTTACATGGTGCCTTCAGCCAAAATTAAAGAGACCCAAGGGCCCAATATGAAAACTGAGTGCTCATAGTGTAAATAATTATCCACATAAACTGTTTGTGTAAACACAGAATAATACGTTGATAAACTTGAAATGAACTTCATGCTTCTTTGCAACTTGTGCATATGTTGAATGGAATATAGAAAAAAAATACTAATCAGTGTCTTTCAAAAAGCTGACACATGACCTTCATTGAACTTACTTTACCAACGCTACCGTTTTATTCGTATAATCATTTGTTCCCATTTATATAGTTAGTGAACTGTGAAAATCACGTTTTCAACCGTCCCTAATAACATAGTATGCCCAGTCATAGACTTACGCAACAATATAAATACATTTTATCTTGTCCCACTTCATTAGTTATCACTTGCTGACTCCCTTAATGAATTGCAAAATTCTTTTTTCTCCCACTTCCCATTCACTCAAAATTCCGTCCTCAATTAGAGCACTGAACCTTACACTGTCCTTCAGCATTTCATCAATGCATATCTTCTTCCTCAATCCTTAACACCATTTCTCTCTCCTTCTTTTTACGTTCTTCAATCGACCACCTATTTCTTCTGCTTACGTCATCTATATATTCCATAACAATATCCTCCTTCGTAATTTTTCCCTCCAAAATATCCTCCATTCATCTATTTTTTCGCATAGAAAACAATACGGAACCATTCAATTTTAAAAATATTAAAGAATTGAAATTTGTTTTGCACATAAAATCCGTAATTCAACCCAAAATAAGTAAGGTAAGCAACAAATATATGGTTGGACACTTACGAAAATAGGCACCCTTCCAGCTTTATACTCCGTCGGGAGGGAATTCACATACCTATAAGCAAAAAGAAAGAAATAATTAGAACATTATAATTTCGATTAAAAATTTAGCATGCATTACAGTTTTAAAATATAACCATTGGAATCGTTAAGTGACAGGATATTAGAATCCTGCTTTTCTAAATCTCCAAGCTCCAAATAAAAATAGTCCTGAATCTGCATCTGGCTCTGTAAACCCGCCTCAGAGCATGTAGCAGAGAGTTAAAAGTACACATGACAACCAAAGGAATCATTCAACTAAATAACGACAGCAACGTGCCAAAATTGAATTAAAGAATAGATATTGCTAATGGCGCTGACCCGCGTGAATCGTGTTGTAACAAGTAAGTTGGAAAGGTATTTTTTTTAATAGTACCTTCAACTGCCATGCACTCTTCTATTATTGCGACTTCATTTAACTAATTCATTAAATATTGACCCAGGACCAACTAGTCAAGCTAATGACAGTCAAATGAGTGAAAAATCTTTGACAGAAAGAAATACTTGCATGTTGCAAGGTAAAAACGATTAAAATCAAAGCGAATAAAATGATTATAAAACTGAATTAAATTTTTAGGTACTAATCGATCTAATTTTTGGCCTATAGTATATTTGAATTCAACACTAAAGACGCGGCACCAAATTTTTGCTCGATACGAAGTCTGTCCAAAATGTTCCCGAGCTTTATTTATTACAAAATATACTTCACTAACAAATTATTGGCCATGGTCCCCTAACAACGTTTTCTCCTCCTCAACGTATACCCTTATCCCAACGGCGTTTCCACATTTTGAAAGTCCTGGAATGAAATCTTCCGCTGCTCATATGCTATAAATGCTCATAAGCTCCTCCGTCGAATTTTCTCTATCTCTGGAATGGTGGCAATTATGTTTCCTTTGAGCGGGGTTTTTAGCTTGGGGTACAAGGAAAAGTGGCATGGGGCCAGGTCTGGTGAGGAGGGTGGGTGGGTAAGCATAGCGGTCTTATTTTTGGCTAAAAACTCATGAGTTTTGATAGACGAATGAGCCACTTTTTGAACAGACCCCGTAAGTACATAGCATCTTGTTTTATGTCTTCATTCTACCTTTACTCTCTTTTAGTTCAGTTTCCAACCTTCTATATATTATTATTTCAACTAGATTTGAACGGTGTCGTTTTCTTATTATCCTGTTGGACAGCGAAAGCAATTTACACCCATCAATTGCCACACCTCAGACTGTGTTGTACATTAACGATGACCTCATCAAACACCTTTCCGTTTTCGGCTGGCCGACTTCCTCCCGTTCCTGGAAAAACGTCAACTTCGTGTGAACAAGGCCACAATGGGTACCGAATCGTGGGGGATTCGCAAAGAGTCAAGTTGACGTAGTGGGGGCCGGGCGATTTGTTATCGCAAATCGAAAAGCAATTGATCGGGAAATCGCGGAGCAGTAAATCTTACACGAGCATCGGCGTCGATGTCTTAACACGCTGGGCCGAAGACGTGAAACGTTCTCATCTCACGGACCAACTTGCTCACGACCTAAGGCTGTGAGCATTACGACCCATTAACATCTTGGCAAAATGGCGCTCTACGGAAACTATGTAAGTGCAGCGATAAATAACCACGCGTTACCCACTTAAGACTTAAAATGAAGTCGTTAATCGTATTCCCTTGTCGTTAACGTCGATCATGTCATACTTGGAGAACAAAAGTGGTGCGAAAACAGGCGACCTATATTATTTGCTGACTGTACTTTGGATGCAATCACATAGAAAGCGGCACAAATGGTTCCATGGAAAGTACGAGTAAGTCACCGACGTTTTCCATGGCGGTAAAAGTTTTCCCTTAGGAATCAAGAGGACTGCAAATATCACGACCGTAATCCGGGTTTTCAGCAGATTCTTCCATAAAATATTATTTTAGCAAGTTTTTTTTAGAGGTTTTCTGCTTAGGTTCCATGATATTTATTGATGTTATCGTGAATAAAATATCGCAAAATTGGAAATATCTCAAGATACTTTAATGAGGTTTTCTTGATAATCTACAATTGCACGAGAGAATTTTGCATACAATCGAGCGCATGACTGTATGGACGCACTACCAAATACTTCCTCTGAAGAAGTATTTGCCAACAACGCCGTTAACACCTGGCTAGTGGAGTTCGACAAAATATTGGCAATTGCCGATTTGGCATCAACTCATGGTCACCTATTTCAGAAGCCTAATCGAACATTGAAAATTTTCGAAAACATTGAAAGTTTTTGAAGCATTTTCGAACGTTGAAACTAAAGAAGACTATATTAGAACATTATAACGCAGGACTAGTTGAAATATTTCTGAGGGTTCACAAAAATCATCACATGTTTATTATTAATGGAAGTCATCCAAGGCACGTGCACAACAGGTAAGATTAAATTTATTGGCCAGATAAAATTTTGCATTAATTTCATTATGTCTACCAAGAAATACTTAAAAACGTATTTATATATTCAGTTAGGTGAGATCACAATGAAATTAAAGGAAAACTTTCTCTCGATCACAGGCACAAACATTCTAATTGCTCGAGGACTGAGCAAGCCGTCTTCAACTGATCAAACCAAAACAATTCCTTTATGTTTGCTCCAAACACTATATCATAGACTGCATTTAGGTGACTTACAGAGTAAGATCATTTAGACATAATTTTATATTTTATTAAGACGATTTGTCCATTCTCGGTTATATATTAATAAACAATTCTAGGAATAATTAAGAATGATTCTTAGGAATTATTAGGGCACTTAACGTCGGTTTTATTGAAATCACGGATTTCAAACTGCAGTGCAGTGACAGGTAATAAGGAGTTCAGACCCCTTAACTTATATTTTTACATTAGCAGCGTGCTTTTAGAAAAAATATTACCTTTTGTGACCAACACAGTCAATTCTCCTTTCCAACTTTGTCTCTAGACCCGAGTAATTAAAGTAAAGGTCCAATTTTACGGTCCAAACACTGAACCTTTATTTTCAGACTAAATTATGAACCCATGGGTTTCCAATCTTCTGCAATGAACACCAGCGTTCGCTACAAATGAACCATACATAAAACAAGGTAAGTGACCGTACAAAACATACATTTTCGGGAGTGTGAACAAAGATATCTGCTTGGGCATTAGTTCGTGAGCGCTAGGCGACATTCCTGAGTTCACGCCTTCTCTACGATACTCATATTCATTTCGTCCGAAATATTTCATAGACTACACACCTAAAACCAAATGTTTGCCCACATAATAATTTATTATGTTTACACATAAATGGAAATATCATAAGATTGCATTAAGATTAATTGTGAACACTGCATTCTGGAAGCCTGTTTTGCATTAGGGTACGATCTAAGAGGCACGTTTCTAGTTGGATTCAAAAGGGAAGATCATTCCTTGTAATCCCTCTTTTTCACCAAACAAGGAAATGCAACGATCTTCATGCAGTTTTGTAATTAACTTCTACTTACTTTTTAATAATTCATAACATTTAATTTAAATTCAGTATTTATGAGATATTTTTAATCGTTAAACTCGATCAAGTATCGTTATTAAAAACTTAAATGTTATATGATGGAAAGCGATATTTTCATTAAAGCATTCAAAAACTGCGTGTAGCCTAGTTGCGTATAATAAGTAAACATCTACGTGATAAGAGTTTCACTAAAGGCTTTCTTTCACAGTTTCTCTCATTTAAGACCATAAAAACCTATGAATCCAGCGCTGACTTCGTCGGGTAAGTACATTCAAGCACCATCCAATCGAAAACCATATGACCTTTATCACATTTAATGCCGACACTTTCTGCAAATGTTTAAATTCAAAAATCGCCAGTCGCAAATGCCGAGTACATATTCTCGGGAGAATAGCGACAGCGGTGCCCAGGTGAGTGCGAGGCGACAACCGGGGTTGGAGTTCAAAAAGGGGCAGACGCCCTCGCGGCGGGGTTAAAAAGGTCGCCGTTTCGCCCCATCCACCCCCACCCGAAAGGGTCGACGTGGATCAAGGAGTTCCCATTCAAGTCGCCAAGTCGTTTTGCAGTTTTTTTTCGCGCGGGCGGACGGGTGTGTGCGTGTGTGTGTCTGCAACGAGTCGCTCACGTCGGGGTCGTCTTGCAATCACCCGAGAATGCGATTGTCATCCTCGACTCGGAAGACTTTCTAGCGTGTATTTGCATATTTGGCCTTTCTTTTTTTTTCCTCTCTCTCTCTCCTTCTCGGCAGACGTGGTGACGGTTTGATTCGTCGGATTTAATTCTCTCGTCGCAAATATCTCCCACCACCATGAATCCAAGATGCCCGGCTCAATCCCGCTGGTGACCTCCACGCACAGCCCAACAAAAGGGCACGTTTCTGATGGCATGGCGCGAATTCTACTCATCCATCCCAAATATTTCTCATTACTTACACCTATAGGGTCACGATTGGGGCATTGTACAAATAGAACATATTTAAACTAACTTTAAGTTCCAATGAGTAACCACCATTTCACCCCAGCGAGTGACGAGAATTCTCAAAATGATGGGTATAACAGATATCTGCAAAATTTCCACAATTAAGCTCTACTTGTTCCCTATTTGGACGCACAGCTTCGTTCACAAGTGTTGTTATTACAAAATGCAAAATAAAATTTAGGTAAAAGAAATAGTTTTCATATTTTTTGGCCCCAAGCAATTGAGCCAAGACTGGATGTTTTGATGTTGCATACTTGGGAGTTTAATCCCCCGCCACACACCCTAGCGATGACATGCAGGATACCAAAAACTTGTAGAAGAAAAATTATGTAGCGTATATTTGGGGAACAGCATGCATTCATATACTATATTTGTAAAATCCGTACAATATTTCATATCGAGTGAATCGCTATCAAAATCATAACGAAAACAAACCTTCTCGCACGTTTACGTTTTAGTCACGACTAGTTTCGATGCACTACATCATTTTCAGGGGAAACTTTAGCATTAATTGGTTCGTTAATATGATATTTATTTTTTATTTTGAGATAATGTGAAAGTTTCACTTGAACGCTAGTACATCGAACCTAGCCGTGATGACAAATTCGTGGAAAATTACAGGCGTTTTGGTTTCCACTATTAGGGAGTGATTTCACCACATCATACTTGAATCTATATACTAGACTCCAACACATAAATTCTTAAAAGGTACCTTTTCGATTTACGGGTAGCCTATCACGTGGTTTGAGGCGCTAAGCGGTAATTAGAAATTATAGCAACTTCTTGAAAAATTATGGAATATTGCAAACATCATCTGGGTTATACTATTCTCTTCTTTACCTCAAGATAGCTTCCACCCCTCTTTACGCCGCATCCTCCATTCAAAGCCTTTTTGTAGGTTTTTCTTTTGCCAACCCTTCTCCTCTTACCTGACATTTTCTCTTCATTCTAACCCTTCGTCAAACTTTCTTTTCTATTCCCAAATTTTGAAAGTCTCCAAACTCTGCTTTCCTCTTTTTTCAAAGACCACGTTCCTTAAACATACCATGCTACAATCAATACCAAATTTTCTACTAATATTTTCTTCGTACCACACTCGTAAAAAGCTCACTTCGAAATTTATATTCTGTATTCCTAATCCTATTCCACATAGATGCTTTCCCTTTCCATCAAATTCTTCAGTATCGTTAATACTTTCCCGTACCGTTCCTGACATTTCCGTGCTTCGACCCTCGGAAATAAAGAGTTTAGTGAAATAAATTTTTCTTGAAATTCTTTAATCTGATTCCACTAACCGAGTGAAATAGGATACTCTAACAAAACCAAACTCCGATTCACCATCAGCTCATCTCTTTTCTCTTTAACTTCTTTGCATATGTGCCATATAATGTTGAACTCCTTATCGAGGTCCGTCCATTTTGCCTTTCATTCCGTGCCTCATCCCAATAGACGAAAGCCCTCTTTCCGTAGAAGCTTCTTGGAGTATCGCACTTCTCTCCACAAAAACGTGACTTCCCCATTCATTTCGTAAATTAAGTTCCGAATTTAAAATAGAGACAACCATAATAATATTTAAAGAAAACATCAGACAAAAATTGTGTTTTCCATCATGGAGAATATAGATGCCAACGGTCGTTAAATGTAAAAACATTTAAAAAGGTCTCGCGAAGCATTTACCTGCTCTCGTGAGTTTAAAATAGGTTGGAATATCTGGCAGCTGGTAAATTGCCGTCGCACGGTTTCTCTCGGTTTTTGAGACATCTTTGCTTCGAATCAGTTACTTGAACGATAATCTCTATCCAACTCCCAAATAAGATGGGTCTATCCAACCCCCTAACGTGTGGTGGGAACGGAAAGTTTGGTTCCCATGGGAAACAGGACAGCAATATAAATCAAGGAGTGGAGGTTAAAATCTGAATTTCTACAAATTTAATCTCTTCATGTTCTCAAGAAAGAGCGAGTTCCTCTTCCAAACCTCGAATTTCGGACACTAGTCTTACGCTGCGAATGCCATCACGCAGGTCACGAGAAAACAGGATTCGCAAAAAAGTAAATAGACTTCGCTCATCGTGTGGTATAGCATCCTTAAAGATGGGCAAAACAAGTTTTTTATGATAAGAAATATAACACCCTTAAAGACTATTTTGCCCTGAAGGGTGCGGCATTATTTACGACTGGGTATTGGGGGCGCGAATAAATGTACTCGATGAAATGTGAAATTAAATACGCACGTGATCGTTATGGCTAGGGAACAAGATGAGAAATTGGCTGTGCGCACTCTCGCGGCTACGTCTCTAATTGAAGGTTGAAGAAGGAAACCGTTGCATTTAAAAAGACGCTAACGACTCAATGTTGGCCACGCTGATATTTCAGGGTGAAGCCTCCGGGGCTCAGCGGTTATGCAAATCACCGAGAACGCCACGCGACCTGCACGAACAACAGTTCTCGCGGAAGTAACTCATTGCCTCCGCGAACAATGCGAACGGGAGAGGATCGAATGAAATCGATCATGACATCTTCTCAAGTGGAACACGACGGAGAAATTCATAGAGACTGACTGAGATTCCGCTGACATGTCATGCAAATTTAGGATGAAGGGTGTTCCATCTTTTAGCCGAGGGAAGGACCGAAATGAATAGCAAAATCAACAGCATGTTGAATAAGAATGAGGCATACGAAATATCGGAGAGGACGCTGAGAGGACGCTGTTTCGAAATCAGATTTGATATATATTCGTACGCATGCCTGAATGGTAGGGCATAACTTTATGCAATGAGGAACCTAATATTGAAATCTCCTACCACCACAGCCCCGAGCAAGATCTACTGCAGAAACTGCGGCAGGCAGGGGCATGGTTGCACATCGTAAATTGAGTAAAGAGGATTTTGGGTTCGACCAAGAAAATATAATTCAAGAATTGAAGAAAATATAAATAAAAGCCATTTAGTTCGTTAAAAACTGACAAGAGAGAAAACGAGTGACACAATCACTGCATAGGCTGGGATGGGAAGTTCTTGAGAGTAAACCTCTACTAAAGATGGTACAAAATCATCCATTGCTCGAACGATTTTACTTACGGTATTGAGGTAAATATTCTGCGAGGAATAATCTCGGAAACTGAGATCAAAATGAACCTGAATATTCTTATCACCCATACCTATCTATGTATGCTTTCTTCGGCTTGGAAAGTTTACTCCATTTATGCGCTTCAGCAATGCGTATGCACCGAGAAAGCCAGGCAAATTCCACATTTCCTTTTTCAATGAGTAAGACACACTCCCGTCCGTCATCCTAGGGAAGATGCCTGAAAGATTATGAAAGTGAGAGAGACATATCTTGTCGAAGTGCGAAAGTAGAAAGCGTTTAATGACTGATACATTTTTACGGTGATAATTAAGTGACAAAAGGAGATGAATATTATATATATATATATATATATATATATATATAGTATAGAAATTCCTGCATAGTAGTTTTTTTACAATTGCACGATAAATAAGTCAATTTACATAGTATAGAGTACATAATGTATCATTTGTGAGAAATTAATTACGGTTCAGCTGATTTTTAATGTAGTAGGAGGCTACACATTCGCCCAAAATCAATACTAAATTGTGTAAATTCAACAACCAACACATTTACGGTCGAAAGAAAAATAGATTACATACATTAAAATATTGCCGGCGCAAGCTGAAGGACTATATGACTCAGTTGCATGAAAGATCGAAAATCGGACTAGTTGAATATACGTGGCCAAATGAGCCCAATTTCAAGTCTGAAAACTTTTAAATATGCAATCCAGCTTGAATGTACGAAATACATTATAAACGTTTGAAAAAGTGAATTACCATCCAGAGGATGTCTTCGTGACGATTTAAGAATTAATTGCTATGCCAAAAAAAATTTTAATGGCGATAGAGAAAAAAATTACATTTACACCAAAATCATTTTACGAAGTGAACCATAAAATTGATGCTCCACGGCAAGAATAATGAAATTTTATCAGCACTTATTATTTGATTGCCAAACCAATTTAATCACATTATTTTTCGTTCATACAGACACTGAACCAACTAAACTGAATAGTATTACGATTGTTAATATTCTACCTTCAAATTTACAGCATCGAAAATCTACCAGATGAAAATTCTTCAACCTTAAGACAAAGTAACTTTGCTTTTACGAGAGAGGTACAAAAATATTGAAGAAGGTAACTAACTGGAAAAATAATTAAATCTTCCAGTCACAATAGAGAAAGTACGTATTAATGATACATACGATAAGGAAAGATACGAACGAAAAATATAGGAGCAAAACGAATCTAGCAGGAAGAATGTAAATTCAATGAACAGCTATAACAGGACAAAATATTATCCTCATTATTCGTATATCCAATTATATATTTGATTGCGCAGCCATTTCCCGGAATCCCTAATACCTGACCCAATTATCCTCCTCCGTAATTTCTCAATTAAAAGGCAATTTTGAACACAATAACACATTATTAAAAATAGCGATACCAAACTACTGCCTCTCCGTGAAATACAGACCACTTCTTGATACCCCTGGAAACTATAGAATATCACATCTCACATACAATAATTTACATAAAAATACATGTATTCTTCTCATTCGAGCAGGTTAATCCGTACAATTGTTTTAAACTATTACCTATCACTGAGCAAACATTGAAATAAAATTTCTATGTTTTATACCGTTTCGCCTTTGATCAGTCGATAACTTGAACTACAATAAGATAATGGCAAACGATGCTTTTTATGTCTTACTATTTAGTAATAATTAGACATAAAACTTGCAAATCTAAGTTCAAAAATCGACATGGATGGTTTAGAGGTCATAGTCGTTCGATATTGGTGACCCAGAATTAGGATTCGTTTGCGATTTTACTATGCTTACCATAGTACCTTATGGGAAACGACAGCAGTGATAGGAAAGGGAATTGGTCCACCTATCCTACGATATAAGCAATTCACATGCCCCAGAGCTTAATAAAAAGTCTAAAATCCGCCCTAAACCATCAAAGAATCATTGGGGGTAGAAGACTATGGTTTTCTGTACAATCCTATTAAATGAAGGATGGGAAATGCATTCAGGTTTTGCACTTAAAACAATAGATACCACCCTTCGTCGGATCTCCGAATGTCACCGACTCGAAAAAGTAAAGATCGTTTATATTGCATTTTACCCCTCAAACAGAGACAGCGCTGGCGTCCGCATTAATTCGATTCTTCCTCCGGAGTCAAACACCGTAACGTTTAGAGCTCGTTGGCTGCGTGGAGGCGATGCCTCCGGTAGCATCCGAGTGAATAACGTTCCCGGTCCCGTCGAGGGACCCGTGGCCCCTCCTCCCCCTCCCTCTACTCTGCCTCTAGTTTTCCCCCAGCCCTTGTCTCTGTCTTCCTTCACTACCCGCCCCCCCTCGAGTCCCCGGGGCCCTTACTCTGCTCTGGTCTCCACCACCCGCCAGCTATTGAAACCGGTTCGGAGCGCGCCATTCCTCAATTCCGCGGGCTGGCGGATTTTTTGAATTTGAACCTGGATTCGGCCGCCTCTCCCTCGCTCTCCGCTCCTTCTCCTCCCATGTGAGATGCACACGGCAAGTGAGGGAGGGGAGAGAAGGTTAGGGCTAGAGTAGCGGCTTCCACACCGTTTCATCCGCCGTGGTCGTTACATTGATGTCCGATCCCGTGCTGATATGGAACAAACTCGAGCATTTTTATCCGTTATTAGAGTTGTAGGTTTTCAAGTTTCAAATGGTGCTCCTATTAGATCCAAAATGTCAAGCTTAAGCAGGCGGGAGAATAAATACCACGGAAATGTTACAATTACGCATGCAGCACACCATGTATAATGAGCGTTTGAGGTCGAATGCCCTGCAAGAATCACTCAGCAAAAAATTAATCCTGAAAAAGGCAACATATACTTGGAAATTATCAACACTCACCAAAACCCATTCTGCATAAAAAATATCTTGGGAAGACCTCTGCAAAAATCAACAAATTGGTGAAGATTACGAAAATGGCGTTATTAAAATCAATTACATTTAAAAGGAAGTAATTTGGACCAAAGAAAACCTTGGGTAACACTAGAAGCTAAGCCCGTTAACGTGGAGTCAATTTATTCCATAGACATTTGGTGGTTGCTTAATTTACGGCATCCGGATTTAGGAATGCCTTTTGGGGCGAACTGCTTTCTACAAAGACGAAAGGATACTTTTGTCCCAAACATTTACAAACGTGGTTATATACATATAACAGAGCACACATAATATTACCTATTTAGTAATGCACTGAAGTTACTGGATGCTGTTTAATCCTACACCTACTACAATTCAAATGGCAAAGAATGTTTATTCATACATTTGGATATTTATCAATACACCATTAAGATATGCATAGTTACTTGATTTGATGACTCAATAGTTACATTACATTCATCACTTTCAGTGGCATATATCGCACACCATTAACTCCGAGCTATGTTTATAGTATTGAATGTATTGAACTTGTTACACGGAATAGTTAACTGTCTCAATATTTTATGATGAAGTACAACCACCTGTTTGATGACATTTATATTTCCACATTTGGGAAAATAAAGTCACATCAAAAAATGCAACTATATTAGAAACTATGAAAATCGTCGATCTATTAAAAAAAATCAAATTCATTAAACTCGGATAACATTGCGGTCCTTAATAAACTAATATTCTTCATACATCATTTCCATAAAACAGGTCAACTTAAAATTTCGAAATAAATAAATAAACCGGGAAGCTAGAATTAAAATCACTAGTGATTTCAACGTCCGCTATAAAGATGTATAGTGTGTAACTGTGACTTGAACAAATTGAAGTAGTGCAGGTATGGAATACCACGGCTATTAAAACGCCACAAAGAACCCCAGCGGCAAAGTGGTTCGAAAACGTAAAAAATTGTAAAGGAGGGAAGACGCAAAAAATAAAAAAAGAGACAAAACATGAGGTCAACATAGTTTATTACCAGAGCAGGTGACTGCGAGATTAGCAAAAAAGGAACGTGAAACACTGACGTAATGGGACTTAGAGAAAAGATAGAGAGATAGATATTTCGGTCATCGCCATTCGCTGCCAGCGCCTGCTTAACATGGGGTTTGTCGCCTCCGGGAGCACACGGGGGGCGGAGGGAGGAAGCGGAGGATGTGGGGGGGGGGGGACGCCGGCGCGGCCGTGACCTTTCGGAAGGGCACACTCCAAGAGAGCAGCATTCTTGTACTCGTTGCCATCAAGACGAGCGGTGAGAGGAGAGAGAGAGAGAGAGTTACGGAAAGGGATGAAGAGTGAGGCAGTGGGGGGGAGGGTCGGGAGATGAAGAGAGGGGAGAGACAGAGAGAGAGAGAGAGTGAGGCAGGTGGGAAGAGGTGAACGGGACGAAGGGGAGGAAAAATGGAAGTATCACTTCCCAATCGCAGGGTGACCAATGCAGTAATTTCAAACCGAGAGCGAACCACGAAGGCGACCGAAGTGAACGGGGCGCCCGAATCTTTCCGTTGGGACTTCTGAGCTGCTCCGCTCCATCGTGCCGGCATACCATTTAACGAAAACTCGCGTTCGTGACTGAGATCGTTATTCCAAGCCCATTTCCTTAAATGGCATAAAACTGAGAATTAGACATTTATGCCGAAAAACAATTTTTTTTTTCAAAGAATATCATCACTGTAAAGGCCTATCTAACGGTTATAAGATCTAGCTAAATGACCAAGAACTTCTCGCCGCTCTGACGGATCTCAGTCAACCGCCAGAGATTCTCGAGTAAAAAGCAAAGCATTCGGAAAAAAATGGTGCATGTGACCGTTTAAACTAAATTCCAAAATGATGCTCAGTTAAATAAAAAAATGAAATTTCCAACTGCAAATTAATATCAAGACGTAATGAAATCTATTTTAAAATTAGTTATTATATGCAATACGCATTTAATGATATTTCTCTCGGGTAAATAATTCATTAAAAAAAACTAAAATATTCCTGTTACTCACTATACCATGGAAAACCCTCATCAGTACGCAACCCGATGATTATGGCTCTTGCATTCGTTAACTGTACATTTAAAATGAAGGAAATATTAAATATTTGAATTGACCTGCCATGAACTAAAAAACCGGCGATGTATAACAACGGCTGGAATAAAATAAATTAGGACACAATCCATCGGAGGAAGGAAATATAAGAAAGTTTAAAACGAGTATTGTCTAAACTATTTTGAATTAATATCAGTTGTAATAAAGAGAATGTAGTGAAACTAATTTCATATTGATAAGTCAGTTCAAACGATTAAGACAGGCAATAATAAGGCAACTAAATTTAGATAATTGGTTTTAATAGATACTCTCCAAATGAGGATTTTTTCCCTTTTCTTTTGCATTCAACTATGAGGAAAAACTTATAAATTATTCCAGATACATATTCACAAAAGTTGACTTTCTTCTCTGGGAGCTACATCACAGCGTAACCATTTCGTGTACAATAATTTTTAGTTAGTGCACTTCTTTAAATTGTGGATAACTCTCTTTCGGAGGCAATTTTTATGAAATATTAATCCCGTTTATGAGAAAAGAACTAGCAGGCAAACGTTTAGTAAAGACTGTGCACGAAGCGGATGGGCTGCAAAAATGAGAGCCCGCCGAAAACCGCGGGGGATATATAACCCTACGCCAACCCGATTCCATCACGAAAAAACGAGCTCGGAATTTATGTGACAGCTGGAACGTGGACCGAATTCGCATCGCCCTTCGCGGAATCCGAAACTGCAATGTAGTGGGCGTCAGCCGCGGGGCGGAAACTACTGAAGTGGATACTTGTATTTCCGTGCATGTCGTGTCGAAACGCTCCCAAGGACTGCACGCCGACTTGCGTGCCCTAAACGTGAAAGCGGGCGACGAGAGGAATTCGAAATTTTTGCCGCGAAGGGAATTCGAAGCGGTCGACCAGCACACTCAGGATTGGATTGAATTGGAGAACCCCGGTGCCCACCACCTCAACCTCCTCGGCGGGACAAGACGTCCCACCCCTCCTCCCGACAAGCATTCCTGAAGTATCCTCTGGGTAGGGGGAGAGGAAGTGAAGAGGGATGCACTGGTTTGAAGGGTTGAGGGCAGGGCAGGAGGACTACAGGGAGGCGTACGCTATTCCCAGGGCAATACTTTTTCAGGAATTTGAGAACCTTGTCCTGACGACATATTGGTAGATGGCGGAGAATTATTTCGGCTATTAAATACTTGAATGGCCTCTAAAGACCTGCCTAAAAGGTCATGAAATGAAATATTATAAAAACAAAATGAATGCGATGGAAATTCTAAATGCGGGGAAACTGTCGAAATATACCACAGCGAAGTAATAAACACAAATGCTGGTTTTTGAATCGGTGAAATCGTGCTAATAACATATACATTAGAAATTAAGACGATTTGAGCGTGGGGAGGGAGGCGACTCCTTTTCCTCAGCCACCATCAGCTTCCCAATAACCTTTTGGTGGCCAAAATGTCATCAATCTTCAGTTGATCCGAAAGCTTCCAGAGTAGTGCTGTTGGAAAAACCCGGGGATTCTAAAAACCCGCAGCTTTTGCTCCATACGGAACGGTGGAGAATCTGGATACCTAGATGGAGGGAAGAAGGTTGGAACCGGGTTTCTAAATACCCTAGATCCGGCCAAGTATTTTACGTAAAGATCATCCATCCGGTTGCTGCTTCGACAGAAAGGCACCACCTCGATTTTGGCCTAGAACGTACAGACAGCAACCGAACACTGCCCAATGAACAATCACGCTTGTCTGTAACTTCTTAATCCTAAGATAACTGAAGATAAATGAATGAATCACCTTGAATAAGGATCCCCAAATTTATTTTTGCTTCCTTAATCATAAAATAAATTTCGTTCGTTTCGTATAAGTATTCATTCATTATATACAACAGATATTTAATTTTATGCACTAAAGAATTTTGAGGACAGAAATTTCAGAAATATTATCATTAAAAAGCACACGATCAGTAAGATATCTTCATGAAAATTAAACTCTCATAGATTAAATCAGCCATTTTTAATAACTCGACAAACAAAATCCTGAAGAATGTTTTCGAAATTGAAATTTTATAGCTGGTAAATGACGTGGAGGGAACTAGCCCCCTTAACGTAAATTAAGTGTTTACGCCGTTTCTTAAATGTGCTCTATAGAGCCTTCTAGCATTGCACGGTGGGAAATATTGGTCGTTCAGAGATGAGGATAATCTCAGAGTGGAAAATTTAGATATGTGTTGCTGGAGGAGAGTGAGAAACGTGAAATGGACGGTAAGAAAAACAAACGAAAAAGTTCTATCCATGGTGGGGTCGGAGAGAAGGTTTGAGGAAGAAATTCATTGAAGGCAGGAAAAATGGCTGCTGGGTATATTCAGCGGCAATAGAATACTGAAGACTGTGATAGAGAGTAGAATGCTAGGTAAACGATCTAATAGTCCGGAAAAGAATAGGTGGGAGGGTAATTTCTGTCCGCCATTCGCTTCGTCCATTGTGATCCCACTACCCTTTTATTCTTATCTGCGGGCCACTTCTCATGACGTAAAATACAATTAATGTTTATGCATTTATAACAATACATTTCGCATTAATAAATTTGGGTATTCTAAAACTTCCTTATCACAAACATCTTTTACAGAAAACGACAATTGTAAAACGAGTTATTGGTTAGATTAATACTTATTCCCAAGAGCAACCTTAACAAACAACACTTAATAATGGTAATTAACTTCCCGGAGTCGAGGGGAAATTTCCTGAAAAAAATTAGAAAACAAAATTACCATGATAAGCTCACAAGATGTACTCACTTTCAGTGGCATTGTCACCTAGGACTTGATTGCGGGCCGACCACTGCTTTTCAGAGAACTTGTTCATCCCGTAAAACAAACAGGATATCACCGCCCTAGAACATAGCGGCATTAAGTTGAATCCACACGGATGGATGGGCAAGGTCGTTTACTATGATTTGGGAGAGGAATAGTCAGAGGGAAGAACGAAACGGGGTACGTTCTGAATAAGAAATGTCGAGGATGAGGAGAGACAAGAGGGATAGAGGTGCACGGGGAGAGAGAGCAAGGGGAAAGGAATAAGATGTGAGGGCGTGTTGGGGTGGAAGGCCTCAGGGACTCGGAGGGTGAGAAATGGATTTTAGGAAAGTCCGGGGGATGGGCGGGAGGGGGTGAGGGTGCTATGGGACCTACGGAGAGGAACGAGATGGCTCCCGGAAGTAGAAGTATTGTGGGACCGGAGGGGGGAGGAACATACCACCAGGGAGTAACACGAGTTCAACCTCCTGCTGGTGATGCTGTGTGTGGTGGGAGGGGGTTGACGGCATGAGATGGGACGGCGAGCTTATTACGGCTCGCGGAAGATAAGAGCGGGAAGATGAGTGATGCAAACCGCATGGTTGATTAATTGCGCCGAACATGGAGTTCGGACGAAACCAATCGAAGGGGTAAGGTCAATGGGAAGGAGGAGAAACTCCACCGGTGCAGAGTTGAAACTTTTTCAGATTTGCTTTCGGGATATGCTGACCCTTTTCGGCTTTCGCCTACGTTTCACTTCCATTAACGGTACCACTGAAGTAAACTTACTTCTCCATAAAAATGAAACCAGTATTAACCTTTAACTACCTGTCAAATATTTATGTATTACAAACTAGTACGTGCCATCTTATTTCCTACTTCAATTTTATTTGCTCCTTAAATTTCTGTTGCCCAATTGGCAATCTTTTTGGGCGATTGCCTAAGAGGAAAATCACTAATTTCAGAAACAGTTAAGAGTAAAAAAAGTAGCTATTTCATAAATCACTGGTTAAAATTGATATAAACTATGAAAAATCAATATAAGGGAAATAAAATGCAAAGGAACTCACAGCAATTGAAGAACTTGGAGCGAAAAACTGAAAAATGAAAGGTGCGAACCAATCATGACCATCCACCATCCATTCCTCAGGTCGCTGTTAGAAATACGCTGATCTCGAGGAACAAAATTTGCATAACCACAATTTTCCACTCTCTGCCTCAAACCCCACACTGCACCACAAGGTATTTCGAGTGATCGTGTTTGCGATACTCGCGTGTTTGCCCTCCAGCAGTATTTTCTTCCGCCCCCGCGATTCCGTCGCCCGCGGAAGAAAGTGAAGCATTATTTTGTGTGAATGACCGAGTGAGATCGAAATGGTTGATCAGTCACCACATTGATCACCTTCGAATCGTGCGTGCGGCGGGTTGACCCACATTGCTGGCGATTGTTTCCGCCAATTTACCTGTTTGCGAGACCGAGAACTGCGGGGAGTGGCGTAATTGTGACGTGATGTCAAACACTTTGGACCAAATCCCGATCCAGAGACGATTCCGAAATTTTAAATTTAGCTCAATCCAGCACGTTTTTCTTTTGGCTATGCTACGCAGGCATGAATAGAATGAGTAGAAACCTAACTAGGCAATTGAATGAGATGGGTCCTTGGAAAGCCAATTGGCATCAGGGAATGAGATAAAGAGATGGGCTCGATCATGAGACATTATAAAATTAATTATTACTACGAGTGGCATTGGCGAAGCCAATTTTCAATCACTTTTTCCTCTGCCTTACGTTAGCGTAATTTTGCAGAGAATACCTGGAGAAATCCAGGAAAAATGGAATATAGGAATGTACAAGATAGGTATATTCAATCAAATACCACATCAAGGCTAAACAAAGACGACTCATTATAACGCCGCATATTGATACTCCCTATGCCCACACATACTTTTAATGTGTAAACATGGATGCTCTTTGGTGCCGGTACGCACGTAAATATTGTCTCATGTAAGTCGATAATTTCGAATTTTTTAAAAGAAAGCAAGCCATTGTGCTATAGCCGTTAAAAATATGCAGCACATCAACAAGGGGGGCAGGGGAATTATAGTTCTACAGTTGTGTATCTTGTGTCCACGCAAAACCTAACTTAACCGCTGGATTGCCAATAATAATAATAATAATCATAATTTTCAATAACCCAGGAAACACTTGAGTATGAGTAGAAAGGATTCTTATCTTAAACCGACCAAAGAAAAATTTCTAGCTTCATCTGCGACCTGATTGGGAGGCCATATTTGACCATCTCCGGAGAGTCCGAGTGCGCATGTAGTGGCAATCTATCTCAGGAGATCAGTTCGCGCTACAACGCATGCACAATCATTCATTTCCTCCCGCTATCCATCCGGTCCTATCTAAGAGCGACGGCGGCGGCCCATGGGAGATATAAGACGGGCGAGGGCCATCGCCTAATGGCACAGAGGATTTATAAAAGGGGATTGAGAAATGTTTCCTTCTCCTTCCTCGCGTGCGTTGCTGACGCACGGAAAGACGGCGAAGTTATGATCGCGAGTCCTTAAACAAGGCGAGGGAGCTGGCCGAAACGGCATACGCCCGTCGCCGACGAATTTCCCTCAAGGGAATCATCAGAGGAGGCTGGAGTTGAAAATTGCAAAGCTATATATTCGAGATGGAAGGACTCCCTGTAGATATGATTTTCCCTGGGGTAATATTCGGCTTCTGAGTTTAATTCTAGCTCAATTTTTTCAGGAGAAATAACATCATCTCTCTGATACGGCAGAAGTGGGATCACACAAAATGCATTCGGTATCAACTTTAAGGTGGATAAATAACGGGAACAATTATATTTCCAGGACTGCCAGTAAGAAGAAGTGGTTGCTGAGAGAATGGAGAAAATGAAATGAACAAGAGATAAACGAAGAACTTCTACGCATCGCGAGAGAGAGTTGGAGATAAATTCAAAGAAGTTATGGAATTTTGATGAATGCATTCTGATAGGTTTTAAAATGAAGAAGATAGATAGTCGTCTTTATTTTGGGACGAGATTGAGACTATGGAGTATCTTCTACTACCGAAGAAGGTGATAGAGAGGGGAGAATGTTAGGCAAGTGAGGTATAGAGAGGAAAGGATTGGGCTTGTTGGAGGAAATGAAGGTCGGAAGTAAGTATATGGAGCAAAAAATGATGTGCTGAACTGTAGGGGGCCAGGAAACTCATCTTGTTAAGTGTGGCTTATACGAGTACATGTAGCATAGTTAGTCTCTAGGTTCATCCCAAACCAAAATTTACCAGTACACTACTGCTAATGGTAACGGGTAGGTAATTTTCCTCCCTCAATTTTGTTGACAACAGTTTTGCTTCTCTTCGAAATTAGACCATTCAATTACGTACACTTTAATTTAAAAATCAATTTGTAACCAAGAAAAATGATGTAAAACATAATTTAAAAAATAAATATTGAATGCTGTAGCCTGAATCGAACTTCATTAAACGAGGAATTGAAGTGATATTCAGAACATATGCATAAAGCACACGAAAGTTGTTTTATCGACGACAGAACGATGAGGAAACAACTTTGAGCCATCGAATGTGGTCAAATCATCATTGTAATACAAAATAAATAAACTACTTCAAGTTACACCTTATGTTAGCCCATTGCAACTTGCATATTAAGATACAGATGGGCATTATATTTCGTTTAATTTTAAACTTAAACATTACGCACATTAAATGTATGGTAGTCAGATACGGCAGAATTAAAATGCATTGACCATTACAGATGTCCTTTTCAAAAAGGAAGTACACACCACGCTTTGTCATAACATGCCCAACACTTCTATATTTACAATTCAATTGTCATTCACGTTTTCCAAATTGGAACAATTTAGCTGATGATAACGTAAGGGGGTAGATAGGGATCATTCCAGTGGATGACGTTGCTTAACAGGCTGACTCAATTGAACCATGGTGCTTCGTACATTTTACACATTTTCGTAAAACAGCAATCTGTTTAATAGTTTTGGGCCCATTTTCAATAAAACTTGTGACTTTTTCCAGCTTTATTTGAGACACTTCAAGCGAATTCGTTCGGGTTCCCGAGGGAGATGGGGTATTCGCCTTCAACTTGACTAAGCGATCGTGTACAGTGGACCATCGGTATCTTCATGCGCAACAGCACATCACTGCATATAGTGCGACGAATCGCACATTTACCAATTTCATCTTTCGTGTGTTCACCCCGCATCGTTCCCTCCCACTTTTTGCGCGTGACTTTCGCTACACGTAGATGCATAGCTCCACTTTGGCTCTGGAGGCGGTCGACGAAGCATTGGGGCATGAAGTTGAAGTTGACTGAAAGGAGCAGACTACAGTTACATTACCGGAAACGAGCGAAATCATTTGAAGTGAACTAATCGCCAGTGTCACGATGGAGAGGATCCGCCGGTGGTCCCGGACGGAGCGGATCGGAGGGGGGGGGGATTCCTTCTGGCGCAGTGCGCTGCGTGTCATTTGCTTCGCGGGAGGTACGATTTCCTGCCCGGGAGACCCGATCCCGTTTCTGTGTACTTTTTCCCATTTCCCGGCGCACCCACTTCCCACCGTTTTCCCCCTCCCCCCTAAACGGATAGCTGCTTCCAGGACTCTTTTAATAATTTACTAAATTTTTGCATGGCAGGTGAACATCCCTGATTGAGCGCCGTTTGCGACGACTATGCATACGCGATTGCGATCATACGAAATCGATGTATCTCGCTATGGTATATCCCAACAACGTACCACTCGCGACGTCGGCATCTCTGTTATACTCGCGAATGAAGGAGGGGCGCTGTCCACGAAACACGAGTGGATGCGCAGTAACACCGGTTTCAGTTGCGTGGTCGTAAATTGCCGCTCCGAGGGGACTCGACGAATAATCAAATGCTCCACGATGAATGCCAGCTCGTTATGATTTGAGGAGGCTCCGGAATTCATACCCCGAGCTCAACTCCCAGTTTTGTGAAGTAGCTTTTACGGATGTTTTTAGAACGTTCGTAAGATAATTGACCTTAGTGAAATGGCACCTTCGACGGGAAAACGAGTATTTGATTACTGATCATAATTCGAAACTGATGGTCAAAACTCGTGTGAATGCAATTTTTGGACAGCACAGAGGGTATAGAACTAAATTATAGGGAAAATAATTATGTCGGAAAAGGTAAGAGAGTAGGTAACAGTGTTAAGAATATAAGTTTTCATAAGTAATGAGGAATAACCCTGCGTTTACAAAATGTCGTTCATAACCTCACAGAACCATGCAAACTGGCTAAAATACAAAATAAATAATGACAACTTAATTTCCGGATGTCAAGGCATTATTCAGTAGAAGTTGGGGGATTAGATTACCCATCCTTTCTCCATCTATTATAGCTACTTAAAACTACCCGCAGGGAACTTTCCCATTGTGATAACGGTTGTAAGATGGACAAGAATTCAAAAAAATGTTATTGTGAAAAAATGTAATGTATTATTTCCTGCTATTATTTTGATGCTTGAAGTGTAACGCTAATTTAATGTAAGGGCCATAACTGAAAAATATTGATTTATAAATTCCCTTCCGACAGTTTTCCCATCAAGTTCTCCATGAACGAACTCACTTTGGCGTAATGCCTTCCGTTAACATCTCGGAAATGATAACGATGATCCCGGCCGGCCATGGCTCAGCGTTCCATACCGATGAATATGTACTCGCGTCTTTCATACTCGAAGAGGAAACTCAGTCAACATTCGATTAATATGTGCACAATCCAATCGAAAGGATGTCGGAAAAATCTTGTCACTCTCAGAGCATCCTTTCGACGCTCATCCCTTAGGAAACACCGTTTATCGAATAACTGCGTGGGAAATATATACAACGTGCCATTGCCGGATATTATTACTATTGTGACATTTCCTCATTCCCATTTAATAACCGCGGGAAAGAAATTCATTTCATTCGCCTGCACTTCGGCTATCTTCTTTCGTCCTTTTCATCAGCACATTAACTTCTTTTCTCAAAAAGATGGACAATCTTGGCGTACATGCCGAGCTATGCCAACTACTCGTGACCATGTTAACGTAAAATAGTGTTTCCTTTAGATGGTGTTAAATAAATTAGGTTGAATTATTAATATACAATCAATGAAACTACAGAAAATGAGACGCTTGGGAGTGCAAACCTGTAACTATCGATATGGATCTATTGTAACTGTCATCCAAGTTGTTCAGGAGATTATTTGTTAGAATAGGCAGCCTATTAGAGCGTCATTATTATAATAGGCAATCTACCGGTTAAGGTGGGTTTTGCATAGACACAAGTTAACAAACAGTACAGCGACAATTCCCTTGTCTCTCTGAACAAACCAACCCAACACCTATTCTACAACAAACCTTCTTCAACTCCGTCATCTTCCTACCTACCTTCATCCCGTTCAACATCCCTATCCTATTCCAGCCTCTTCCTTGGTTGCCTTTTCCCCCTCTATCACAATATTCAACATCTCATTGCCAATCATTCCGCTATGCATCCATTTTCCTGTCCCATTTAGACGTCTATCAACAATCCCCTCTCTTCCCCTTTCACCTAGCACTTCCTCGTCTGTTTTCCTTTCTGTCCACTTCACCTTCCGCATCCTTATCCACACCCACATTTCAAAAGCGTCCAATCTACACCTACCATCCTACTTCAGTGACCATGTTTCCGCGCCGTACACAATTACGCCAAATCAAAGTTTTAAGTGTCATTATATACTAGAAAGCGTTAAATGAATGCTTTGAAACTTATATATTTTTTAAACTCGTCATTTGTTGAACAAAAAAGTTTCTCAGTCACATTCTTTTCATATGCACTCTCCATGATATGCTATAGAAATATTCCAGATCTTTGAAATTTCACGATAACTCTGGAAATACGAAGGCTTTAACTGCAACTAAGGCCAGTGGTGTCAATACTTGGTGTATCTGACCTGGTTTAGGGGAGTCTTTTAGAGAAGTAAATCTGTTTAGGAACTGCTTAGTTCACATTAAACTTGTGGGAAAGAGAGATGAGTCACCAGGTTCTATTCATTGATAAATTTCAACGTTTTTCCTCTTAACTACCCAACGCACTCTTAAAGATTTCACTTGACTAGTATGGATGTGTGTATATATACGTGTATATATATATACATATATATATATATATATATATATATATATATATATATATATATATCCTATGTAATCCTGATTACTTTCCTCATTTTTTAATTTTCCAGTCGTCCTAGTTTAGTGACCAACATACAAGTAGATCCCTGATACAGTATCAACCCATTCAGCACTCAAGATATGACTTTCAGAGCGACAATCAGATATAAGCAGGTAGATAGTCGTGAGTAATTATTGTACTGTACACGTTCTTAACAGTGATAACTTACGCAAAAAGCTTCATGAGACTGTGCTGGCCACTTTAGGTTAAAGGAATCTTTAGAAGGAGTAAGGGTTTCTAAATATCCACACGCAACACCACCTCAATCCGATCGCGCCACAATCTACATCCCAGGAGAATGTTCAGGCGAAGTCTTGCCGAGGGAAGTTAGCAGTGGCTCACGGATTAATAAGGATGTCTGCTAAGCCCGCACCGGCAGACCAAGTGGGACGTCGGCCGGCGGTCCGCGAGGGACCAGGAGCGCCATCTTGGCGCGGGATGGGCACGGGTACGGGAAAGGGGGAGGTTGGGAGGTACGAAGCAGGGAGCAGTCACACCCACGCGTCGCCCGCGGACCTGCCGGCCGTCCCCCCAACAACTCGTGGAGGAGACACTAGACTGGCTGACGAGGAGGCAACGGGCCCAGCAACCGGTTATGCTGATGCTGGAGAGACTACTACGATCGTCTTTTTCATTGTTATATTTGCGGCGAGAAAAGGTTGCCTTGACATAAGGGAGGTGGGGTTGTTGGGACGACGGGAGAGGTTCGGGGGCGGAGATCTCCCGCGACCGGCGGGCAGAGACAACCGGCCGGTGGCCAAATTTCGAGTGGCAGCCGCGGGGGAGGAGGGAACGGGGCGAAGGATGAACGGGAGTGGCTTGATTGGACGGGCCCGCGGAGCGGCGATGGAATCCCGGAGGATAGGTCGAGAGACGCCCATTCTCCTCACGTCCTCTTCCACAGAACCTCTGTGATCGGGCGAAGGAAAAAATAAGAAGGCCATCTCCCGTCGCATTCTTGAGCATCCTGGAGGGTTTAATTAAATCTTCAACGGTTCATTCTGCAGCGTTTTGAGGGGGAAATTTCTGCCACTACCCTCTTAAATACGAGGGACGGTGGTGGGAACTGATACCAATACCCACCTCGCATCTTTTCCATGGAGCAGAATACGCGACATCGGATTAAACAGGTAATTGTGCAGCTCCCCGCTCAAGATTGCTTTGTGATTAATTGTCCTGCCACCGCCACAATTTTTCCACAATCGCATAATAAACGACTTGGAAATCGGGGTAATTAGATAATCAAAGTAGGTCGATGGTGACGCGGGAGATTGGATTCGCTTTCAAATATTCAATAAATCTCTGCGAGACGGAAAAAAAGAGGCGTGGGTAATTATAATCGGTGGCTTTCTATGGCAAAGGCTATGATTCTATTTATTTTGGCGAACCCCATACACCGTAATAACGCCCAGAGAAAAACTGTATAATGGAATTAGCATTTTGGACTGTGCGATATATTGCGAAACTTGTGAGACGTTCATGCTACATCGGATTACGGAACTAAGCCGTCACCCAAAGTGATGGATCGCACTGCGATAAAAATTCATGAATGATATTCCATTCAGAACTCGACGTTCGATTTAAAAAAAATATTATTTTAGCGATTATGACATGTAAGAAAATCCACCGTCAATATAAATATTATACATCGATATTGTTCTAATGAAATTAATTCACGATCATTCCTGTCACCGAAATGTCATATTTACAATTAAAATAATGCTTTATCATGTTCAACTTTATATTTATCACTCACGTGAAAAATACTGCAGGCAATCAGGCTGAGAGCAAGAACCTTAAGGTGACAAAGAAAAACTTGTTTTGTTCCAAGATGATATAAATCAAATTAAAGTTTTCATATTACATGCAAGGCTCTCTACAAGAAATGACTGAAACGAAATACGTGATATTACGCCTTGAGGCTATGTCACATGAAAATGAGAAAAAAATAACAAAATGTTACCAAGCTGAGGAAAGCACCATAAAAATAAAACTGGATTCACTAAAATGGCCATTTAACTCGGAGAGGAAAAAGCCAAAGATACTATAACGCCTATTTCTGGGCTCCTGCCTGGAATTTAGAACAATCAATGAAGAACATGTAATCAATCAATTTAAATAAATGGAAGGATGAATAATTTTCAATTTGTGGCATATATAACTACAAGCCGACGGATATATCTACGGTACGGTATACAGTAGCTACTGACTTCCGCACTAGCTACTTTAACTACACACAATCCTCAACTCAATCCTTATTGAACTAATTAATTTATGACTCACGACTGTCAGAACTTCTCGCTGCACCGCCCACTCACTTCACTGCAGGAGAGCAAGTCCCCTAGTCGAAACCTGGGTTTTCTGCACACGAACATTCGAAGAAAGCGGCAAGTTCAGTGACCTTTTACTCGACACAAAGCAACGAAACAAGTTTACCCCCCCCCCCGCCACTCAGAGGGGAGAAGAATCAGCAAAGTAAACTCCGTAGTACGCCTACCCTTGAATCATCACTTCTTCAACTCTCGACTTTTCAGGGAAAGTCCGACGCGTTCGAATTAGAGAGAGTAATGAGTCTTCGTCCAATCTATAATACTCAAGCTTCGCAAAAGGTCTACCATCTGACCTCTTGAGAGGGCAAATTGTTTTTTAAGGAATGAACGAAAGAGATAACCCGCCATATTTAAACCGTGACATGAAATCAGCATCATTACCGTAGTATTCACTATAGAAATTACAAATCCGGAACTAGAAACTCAACCCCTTAATTAACAGCCAGGAAGTGAGAGTAGGTAAATTAAACTCATCAAAAATATATGCAGGGATGAAGACACGCATTCATGAGGCCTAATTGGACAATGATGTCCCTTTTCTCACATTTTATAATGCCTGCTGGACCATTGAATGGTTTTACATGACTTTCATTCTTTCAGTGATAATAGGGGCGAGTGGCAGGGAAAATACTATCTCGAGAATATAAAGTGATTATAATTGGGTTGTACTCGAGAGGAGCTAACTTATTCAAAAATTGATATCAGTCAGGTATTAAATTCCAATTTGCAAAGTCATATGGAAGTAAATCTTATTGCTAACAATATTGAAAGTGTATGAACTAATATTAGCACCATACGACATTATAAGCTGATGATGCAACAAGCTTCATCTTGTTTTCTTTACATTTCTAAGTGCAATTATTATCCATCTAGTAACGAATTGCCTTTTAATAAATAAATTAATACCTAACGACATACAGGTAGAGCATACCATTATTCAACGGCATATTGCAAAAGATATGTGCAGCAAAGAATTGGAATGGTTATTATGATATGTAACTGAAGGATCGTAACAATTTAATATATTCGCTATTGAAGATATACATCACGATTTTATCATTAATTACTTAAGATTACAGGTACATACTTGGTATGAGCACCAAATGTATTGTGGATCAGTAATAATTGTATAACCACATCATAAGTTTGTAAAAAAAATGGTGTTTAATTTTACTCACTATTCCTTATCTTATAATAGGGAATCGCAAAGAGAAGGAGAGGAATACTAATGATCCAGTATATCATTACAGTTAACTCGAGCACAGATAAATGAACAAAAAAATACGACACGAAAAATTAAAAGACGACGGCAGCTAGAAAAGCCTGACGGAAACGAGGACGGACACATTGAGGGAGAAAAATTCAAAATTCGAGGACAGGTATGGGAAAGCAGGAGTTATGTAATGTGGTTAAATACGAAGACCTGATTCTTCAGAATCAACTGTACCTACCTGTAACACGGAATTTTCGAAAAATAAAACGCACTCGTATGATGAAAATATCTAGACGTAGAATGCTCATTTGTTTGGGAATTCGTCGAGATACCTCCTTCAATTGAATTTATTACTTTATTCAATTTTTACAGATAAAATCAACATTTTGTACATTTAATCTAAACTCACATCATCAAATTCTTAAAAAAAATACACAAATACTTCTAAAATTCTGAATTTTAACGAAACGCAGATAGGAGCACAAGGATAAAATTGGGATAGCAACGAAAGAGGACCGAAGCACAATCATACTACATAGTACCCACAGAAATAACTATGACGGATATGAAACAAGTAACATATTGATTAGAAATTCCAGGTTTATGATAATATGCAATAATAGGATTTTCATCGAATATCTCTCAAAGTCACGCAACTGACTCAATCGTTCACTCTAACTTAATGGGAAATACTTCTAGTTGGTTTCTACGCTAAGTTTAACGCTGATTTAACTGAATTATAATAAAACTTATTTTAATTTTTGGGTACACACTTAAGCATAGGAAAACCCTAGAAACAGAGAGCCCAAAGGCCCCCTTTATTCGGAGTTTCGGTTATTGGTAACTTTTTACGGCGAGACACTCTGAAAATAGCAAATAAACATTGGAATTAAATGGAGTAATCTAATAACGTGCACAAGGAGCCGCTGTGGTGCGTTTCATTCGCCGTTCTTTTGCAGTCGATAATCGGCCACGTTAAATCGCGTAGGCAATCATGTCAGAATCTTCCGACACCCATTTCGCTCCTAATCCCACCACTTTTCTCTCCGACAACTCCTTTCTCACTGGAGACAATCCGCCTTCCGAGCACTGGACTAAGGGGGAGACACTCCACGCACGCTCCGCCCTGGAGACATCAAGCCTCGAATCCCTCGCCCCATGCCCCCCCTCCAGCCAAGCGCCATCCCGTCCGCCCTCGCCCTCACACTCGCCCAACCAACTTCTCGCTCCCCCCCCCCGCCTTCCTTCCCGCGAGTGTCAACGCACGTAAAAACACATCCCGTGCCCTCTCGGTTCCAGTCCAGCGACTCCGTGGACCGGTCGACCGCAGTCCCGCCATCGCTCCCTCCCCCACACAGCACTCCACTACGCCTCGCCCCTTTCCATCTCTTGCCCCTTCTCCAACCCCTACGGGAATGGAAAAAGGGCGGACCACACGCGATCCTCGCTCTCTCTCTTTGACCTTCCTTCCGCCTCCTCTTCACTCGCTCCTTGAACCCTCAGCCGTTGAAGTCTCCGCGTACACGCCCAACCCTTTTCCTCTCCAGCCTTGAAATCTCCGAAGAAACGCGCCCGACCTTTACGTTTCCTATTTCTAACTATTAGCATGGATCCCAAACTCCAAGACAATCTCTAACGAGAAAGGATTTGTCTAAGTGAGGTTAACCAAGTAATAATTCTCCTCCAACCCCCGGAAATTATTTACTGCAAATGAATATGTTCTGACGAGAAACGGCATAGGGCTCTTAAACAGGAGTAACTCAAAAGGCCGCTTAATAATAAATGTAAGAAGCTAAAAGAAGAATTCAACTTAGACAACGCATTCTAAAATTCCTATACGATTGAAAGTGACATAAACCAACTTCAGCCATCCAATGATATGTTTTCTTCTCTTACGTTGACCAATCGAAACACTCCGTATATTTCTTGACGATATATTTTATTTTGAAACCTATGTGTTACATTTTTCATCGTCCTACCTCGCAATCAATCATGCTTGGCCTATCAAAGTTTTCCCCATCTACTTCAAATTTCCTTTCTATTTCTTAGTTGTGCTGTAATTACCTTTACCATCTATATTCTCCATGTATTATTTTCCATCTCTCTTGAACCCTTCCTATTTAATTAATAATTTTCCAAGCGTATCTTTAATCGAGTGCATGGATTTTACCTCTTTATTTATAGTGCTACATGATAGTGTTTCTACCTAATATTTTTTCCTCAACCTAAAACACCATTTTCACCTTTTCTTTCTAAACCCAATGTATCCTCGCACTGCGCCATATTAGATTATCGCCAAAGTTTATTTTTAATCTCTCTGTACTTTCTTCAAACTAGTTCTCTGTTTACATTGATCACTTCCTTCTCGTGTAATTTCACGATCACCTAAGCTGGAATCTATTGTTTACTACATTAGTTAGAGAAAGAAAAATTATGAGCGCTAAAAATCACAAAAAACGGAGGGATTTTTGTTTTTGTGGTATTTATTAAAGCGCTTACATCCCAATGAATAGCTTTGGAGAAACTTAAACTAATGATTTTGATCAGATATCTGTGAAACCGCGGTTCATACCCTTTGCTACCAACTAGCACTGGATCAGGTAGGATATAATTTTAGGGTTTTTCTTTCGTAGAAAAGCTATATAAAATAAGATGGGTTAACAATTTATTTATAACACTAAGGAATTATAGGTATATTTCCCATAACCATCGAGAAAACTTGGGTGTACTACGTCTGGCAGTAGCTGTTTAAACGTTCAATGGTGCCTAAAATTTTTACGCCGACACAAGAGGTAGCGGGTCAAAAAAAATCTTTACTTGGTGCGTTCTGTGCGCCCCTGACAACAGATATTGGCGAATATTTAAGGGCTCACCTTTGGACACAGTCCTCCCCCAGTCCAACTTCCAATGTACACAATGGTGCAGAATATTGGTTATAAGGTTGCTTTCCGGTGGAGAGAAGCATACAGAGGTGGAGAGTAAGGGTTTACGACGAGCCCACTCCACCACTTCTCATGCAAGATAGGAGGGAGGGACAGTGGTAAGTATATCATACTCCATTCTCCCCACTCCCCTTCCCTATCCCCTGCCAGGCCAAGGACGGAGAATCCTTACTAATTCCCCCGCAGAGCACGCACGCTCATACAGAGCGCATTCGTTTGACAAGTCACTCGAGTGAGATGCGAGGTGACGGTCATGCGATACGCGATCTGCACACCATTTCATCAGAAGGGGACATAAAGCGCTCGTCGCGGACCGCGCTCTCCCGCCGGGAACGGCCGCGGTGGAGGACTCATGCACGAAATCACAACCCTTCCACTCCCTGAGCGGAGCGACGCGAGCAATCGGAAAACGCTATGGTCTTACGTAAGGAAGGAAATGAGAGGGAGCCGATTCCGAAGGAGGGACGTCGACTCCGATGACCGCAGCCGTGTCTGTTTGCAGAAGCTAATTCGCTGCTGAAATAATTTTAAGGCGTAACCGAAGAATATTCTTTCCGACTGCGAGACGTTGAAACCACACTCTCATTACTCTCGATTCGCTACCTCACGTGGAAACTTAAAATAAGCCGAAATATCAGTTTCTATAAGAAACATGATATTTTACGGTCTAGTGCATGACTCTTGAAGAAAAAAATGTCACACCGAGAAACATTGCACATATGTAGGGGTAGAAAAGATCCGTTTTTAACCATATTATAGATCCTGAGAGCAGAGACGTAAAACACTAATCTCTTGGAGGAACAAGTACGATATTATGATTACAAATATGGCACACATATAAAAATCTGGTATCTAGTATATTATTAAAAATCTGTAGTAAAAAATACCTCATTTTATTAAAGGAAACCAATTTCCATTATATTCAGTGGTTTTCAAAAAAATATATTTTTAAATTTTATCCAAAGACAGAGGGAAATGGAAGATGAATACATATGGGCTATAAAGATTATGAAATTCCGAATTTGTTACGATAAGCGAATTGCAATTCGATGAAATATACAAATTGATTTCATGAAATTACCTAAAGAGATAATTGCTTTCAATAAATACATTTAAATAAATTGTTTTCATTAAAAGAAACAGCTTAAATTTTTTTAAAAGGTATTTCACAATTTGAATTGATGATATGACGATAAAATGATATTTATCCCTAGATTTTAAGAAAATACAACTATCTTTTACGAATAGAATTTGGCTGTTGGAGAGGGGTATCTCTTTCAAATCCTTTTAATAGCACACCGTGAAAACCATAACTTGCGTTAAATTGTTTTCTGGTTAATACATTTGGAAAACCAAATCTGAACTAAGGAATGATGTTGAACACCTATCCTGAACCACGCGTAATTTCACGTGACATTCAGCTGTACAGAAAGTTAAGTCCTACTCTTTTTCTCCCTCTCCCGCCACGACCCCAGAATCTTTGAAAATAGTCTTTTAATCTCGAACTGCATACCAGATACTTAAAAAAAACACGTTAGATCAAAATCATGGGAGAAATGACCAATCTGATCCGGCTATCATCATTTGAAGCCATTAGTACCTTCCAAGTAAGGTGAAACACCCCACGACCGAATAACAAGAGACATGGTGGCATTAAAGCCAATGGCACTTTCACGACACATAATTTATCTGATCACCTTCATTTTTTTTCCAGCAGGGTGGAACGAAACGACAAGTGAGGCTAATTTTTATGCTGCAGCGAACTGGGGCGAAGGCGCGACACATTTAAGTGGGGATCGAAAGGATGGGGGTATAAGCGGGCCCTCATTGTCGGGGGCATCTCATAAATCACCCGTCTGGAGACGAAGAAGCGTTACGGTCGATAAAAATCCGACGTCCAATTAAAGCCTCCCCCTAGGATTGTCCACATTCACGGTAGGTGTGTGTTGCGGGTTCAAAAAGTTTTGAAGGGCATTTGGAGGTGCGGACGAGGGAGGAGAAGAGGGGAGGGCACTGGTGTTGGCTGGTCCTATTCCATTCCACCGATAAGAGCCGAAAGGACGACGAGGGGGCGTGGGTGGGAGAGATCCGGGCGTCGAGCATGGGAGTACAGGGACCAGGGGAGATCTCAACAGGCAGATATTGCTCTCCCTGAAGACGTTACATCCCCCGGAAAGAAATTGATGGGACTGCGCCGCGGAAAGGACGCAACAGTCTAGAATACCAAGAGGAGCACGGATCGATCGATCGTCGCGCCGCCTGGTGATAAGAGTCAGGGTCGGGGAAGGGAGGTTCTCAGACGACAGAAGGGGATGGTGTATGAAGGGAGGGAGGCGAAGGGAACTGCCATCCGTGGGAATAAGGGAAGCGACAAAAAACCGCTAAAAAGATCGCAATGAGGAGGATGATTTCCCAGGAGCTCTCACGTCTGCTTTCGCGTGCACATCGACTCCTCACCAAACCAACACACTCACCCTCTCAAACGATGGGAGAATGTGGAAATAGGGGAAGGGTAACGTGGAGTGAAGAGATTTCTTAGTCAAAGCCTGTGGAGAACCCTAATTCAAACTAGGTAACATCCCTCAAGTGGAGCAAACATTATAAGACGAAGTGAGCAAAGAAAACTCGCTGGGCGTTTAATGTTTCGGTTTTAAAGTACTTACACGAAGTTACGCAGCCGAGGAGGCTGGACAATATAAACCTGTGAGTTAAATATAGTCCACACTCCCGAAGAATTGATGACAGAATCTACCCATGGCTTGAAATTATGAAGTAACACCGTAAAGTAGCACGTAGCATTCTTTTAACTTTCTTCATGCATCCAACCCTAAAGAAAGCAATCTAAGACAATCCAAGAAAGTATGAATTTTTGCTGTTGCAAGCCTGGTGCTGAAGCACTCTAAGACATGAACCGATACACTGAAATCATTTCAAACAAGATACCTACTTATGGATAAATTGCCTGAAAAAAGACGAATTCAATTAACCACAGTTACGATATGGATCCGGCGTTGTAATTTATTCCGATTTCTCAAGGAAGTGGATGCTCGAAAAAAAAACAAGAACAAAAACCTCCTAAAGACATAAAGAAGCAAGTTAAGGATTTTATAACGCTTCTTACGCAAGATGTCATAACCAACAGAAATAAAGTACATATTTCTAGCCTGCGAAATATTAACAATCAGCTAATTGAATGCAAGAAACGAAAGTTGAATTCAAATGCTAATTCAATAAGCAATGACGGAAGGAGATTGAGCTCCGGTCATGCTCTACACACATCAATTTCACAATCCCCCAGAAGAGATTAAAAATTAAATCGTCAAGCTGTGTGCAATTTCTCATGAGATCTACCGTACCTGCTTTGATATGAAAAATCTCTATACCTGAGATAGAATACGTGTGGAAAAAAAGTGAAGCGAGATCCCGTTTTGGGATGAATAAAATATATTCTACATTCTTGTTTGAGCGTGTAATGATTTTTTATTAAATTTGTAGGCGAACCGCTTGGAAATCAAGCATAGTAATTAGTTTAAAACTTCAACATGGACAGCTCATTGAATAAGTATGTTTGTGCATCAAGTTGGAAGGTGATGAAATGAATACATTAGTTATGTTAATTTGGAAAGCTAACCAATATCATACAACTACTATACGTTGTGCTAATAAACCCCAACTTGTTTATTTAAATAAATATTTATAATTCTAGAAAGCCCAATCACCTGTGAAGATAAGAGCAGTACAAAGTTGTACAAATATAATATAAATATCAAGGAAAATAAAATATTTATGAACCTTAATCTGCTAAAGTGCAGAGCACATATAACTATCACGGCAATTTTGATTTTTCCAAGTGAATGCTGATCGTATTACATCGCCAACAAGTAGATATGACGTTTGTTTGGGCAAGCAAGAATGACAACCATTAACTCATCTATTGTTCTGATAAAGTGGAGAAAGTGATCGGAAAGAAAATCTAACCGAAATTGGATTGATATTAGCGCAATGTAACTTCCTTTCTATCCTCTACTCAGTGAAAACGGATTTTTTCAATGCTAGCCAAGTTTTTGAATGCCTCTCTTAGCAGAGAAATTTAGCCTAAATGACCTTCACACATTCAACTAAAATGTGGAAGAATTTCAGACCTTAAAATATAATGCTATGATCATATTCTCATCATCTCACCGCAGGTAATTGAAATCTGACATAGCTTCGGGTGTTATCTTCACAAAATTAGAGTCAAAATCCTTGCTAGGTCAATGACCATACCTGCGACGGGAGTAGAGCCGCAAAAAGGATAATAGCAAAGAACAGAATGTTGACTGTGATAGATTTCATTCAAATTACCTTATTATATGTAGGGGCCCAAAAATTATTAGAATTGAATTAAAGAAAATTGTCTTGTCGTATTAGTTACAAATTTAGATTATTTTTTTATTATTATCTCATTTTGTTTTCTCTTCAAACATTCTCTTCTCGGTTTTGGTCGCTTGCGTAGGAGATTCGCTGCGTACACAGTTTGGGAACCGCTGGTCCAACATGGGAATGACCCTTTTTCAGACTACAGAACATATTTAAGGCCTTCGTCTAGAAGGAGAGACCCAAAATCGGTCAAAGCATCTTATTCAGTCACAAGTATGGGCGTGGGAAAGCGACGGGAGGCAGCGCACCATTCGGCATGTTGCAAGAGCAGATGGCGGGGGTGGACGCCGAAAAGGAAGACAAGAGCTCACGCCCACCCCTTTTCACATCGATTTTTGGCCAGGACCATTGCTCTTGACCCCGGATCCGAGTTCAGTGCAGCCCAGACCGCGAAAATATGATGCATGATGGAAAACTACGTCGGCGCTCAAACCTCTCTCTGTTGGCTGTCTTACAGGACTCAAAACTGTCGAGTCAAAAACAGCCTTTTACCATGAGCATACAAAGTGGAACGCCTCCCACCAAATTTATTTTCTTCCGCGCATGACCATCCATTATGACGTGATTAGCATTATTTACTGATGTGTACCTTACCATTTTTTTCCAACGCGGCCATTAATTCGAAGAAGTAACCGGAACTCCCAATTACCCTCTCCACTGACCCTCTCCCCCCCTTCCAACCGACATACCGCATCGTCGAAACCATCTCGACTTCCACCATCCCCTCTACTAACGCTCTCGCTCAAAAAGCTGCTTCTCCTCACACTCTCGCGCACCCGAGTGCATGTGTGTGTGTCTCATCGCATGCCGCCGACAGACAGGACTTCATCGAATAATCCCGTTTGGGGACGCTTCACAGCAAACGCGAGGAGAGACGACTGCACGCCCGGCGACTGAGGGTCCTCGCGGGTGGAGGGAGAGGCGACCGGGTGTGGGAGGGCGGTTGAGGGAGGGTGGGTGGTTGTGGTGGCCGAAGGGGAGAGCTGAGTCGCGACTCCGTGACTGGATTGCCGCGTTTTATACACGTTGGCGAGTCGCCATCAATTATCGCCGGGGCAAACCAACGTCGGAACATTCCCAACAAGGGTTTCCCTCCATACCTCCCCCTTCACCCCTTGTTTCCCTGCCACTCATCATCGTCCCCCGCTTCAGTCCTCAAGCTGGGGGAGGAGAGGTCGACTGAAATATTTTCATTATTTTTTGGCTGGACATGGATTCTAGAGCATTCGATTAAAATAAGGAATTTTATCGTCACCTCAGATCGTCAATGCGAGTAAATAATGGGCACCAACCGACTTGATCCAGCAGACAATAGCTGCGATTTTGTGCTAGCTTTCCGCTTTAAACAAGAAACTCAGGAAATCTTTACACGACTGAAATTAACGTCGGGAATGGATATACCTACCTTGGTTTTGGGAAAGACGTAAAGATAAGTACGGTGGATTTCACACCGAAGGAAAGCTTGCTCTTCCCAGCATTCAGAGTCATTACATGGGGCAAAGAGATTTCACCGGGGAATATTTTAATAAACTGAAGACTTCAGTGTCGTAAAAGTTTGAGGGTTGACCTTAAGCCTCATCAAAAGGTTCTCTTACAAAGATTTTTTCAACTTTGATCATGAACATGGAATTAAATCGACAATGTCAGGTAACCTTAAATTTTACAATACTATTTAATATAGAGTTCATGGTTAAAATAGGCGGTACTGATCATTATCAAACGGGTGCTATTAGCCCTATTAGCATGCTGCAACCCAGAATCGTTTACCCTTCATTATATGCGTGAGTTATTTAAGTTGAGTTCAGGATAATCATAAATTAACCTATTATACGTAATAAAATACTCTATATCGTAAAGATGGATTACACAGGGCTAAGATAATGTGAAAATGAATTAGAATAACATTCTCAAATAATAAAATTTTTAGCATCCGCTACATCAGATATATGGTCGTAATTTCAGGCAAGTTTAAGGACATGATTGTGATACGGTGCTTCAAACGAAAAATAGTAATAATTAGACATTTTGCTGCACAATTCCAGCGAATTCTACCTGATGTTAGTAAAAACATGGAAGTGGCAAATTGGGTTTAATATAGAATTATATTTAACAGGCCCCATAAGGGGAAACCTTTTTCAAATCCGCATTCCACAATTATCAATCAAGCTTCAATCGGAATTTCATCTGGTATGTTACGCGTTAGGGCATTTGATGGGCCTGGGCCATGTCTCCATTTACCGAACTTACAAAAAAATGGACATCAAAAAGCTCTATTAAGCGGTGCATCTAAAACGTCTGAAAATAGTTCATCTTAAATGTATGTGCCTTGGCTAGGCATATTCACAACTTGAAGAAAAACGCATTAAAAGTATTGTAATATAAAATTTCTTATGCAAAGTCTAACAGAGTTCGAAGAGAGCTATAGTGCTTACGTAAGTGTTTCTAAATTAATGATTACTAAATACTGTATAAGGTGCCTCCTCCATTATCGGGAGGGGGAATAACTCGATGGGACAATGTACGAACGTACCTGATGAGTCACACACTTCGGTGTGAAGTTACGAGCGAAAACTTAACTAACATGAAAAAAAGTCAGCAAACTTGGCCGGGAAGGAAGAAGAAGATAAATGAATTGTTTTTAGAGACCTCTGAAACCTTAATTCTGAAAAGAGGACTACCTGTAATAAATCCGGTTCGATTAAATGGAAACATAAAAAATATATACCTTGAGATACGATTCCATTTTGAGGAGAGGATTGGCGGGAAGTATGAGGGAATAAGCAACGTCCGAACGAGACACCAATCACCGAGACTGCCCGACGGGAAACAAGGAAACGATGAGACACTCACTTGAATAATTCCCTGCCGTTTAGTTTTGGACGCGAAGAGACCTTTTCCGATGCTTTACGTTTCGCTAAGATGGCTAGACACGGCGAGACAATGCAGTTGTGGCGGTATTATCCCGAGTGACAGCTCGCGCCCGCACAGTGCCTTAGCGGCTCGCGGATCTCGGCGGATAGGGGGCGAGGGCAGAGAAAAGAGGGGAGGAGAGGGGGCAGTAAATCTAGCGAGAGCTTTCAAGGACGCTGAAGGTTGCGGAAGAGGCAACAACCCATTAGCGCCCTTTCTCCTATTAACCATGCAGCCGTCTTAAATGCACCCTTGGCCTTTTTCATAAAAAAATTGTACATTAAGAGGGCGTCTCCTGCCCTCAAAACGTAATCCTATTCCTGTTCAGTCACGCGTAGAGACCTTCAGCATAAACCTCGACTTTTTCTCCGCCAGTTTCAAAAGCTATAATGGCGAATTTACGGTGCAACTCCCAGTTCATTACGGAAGGAGGAAACGTAGCAGTGGATTTCCTTCGAGAGGGGAATGGAACTTGAGGAATACATTTCCAAATCCATAATAACTCTCGGGAAATGGAAGCTTAAGAAATATATTTTCTGAACTCAAGTCCCATTGCCCATCTTCATAAATTAAGGCTGTTGGAGTTTTAACGATATTCAATTTCAAAAGGCGCCCACTGTTCCCATCCGGAGGTTTTATACCGCTCGGCTAGCTCACGAGCGTGTGAGTGCGATCTCATGAACTGGATGCGGCGCAGCAGAGTGCATGATTACCTTTCGGAGGTAAGTACGCAATTACGGTCCTCGAGTGTACATAATTACTGGATTGGAAACGATTGACGGACGAATTATCGACAAGGGAATGTGGGGCTAGCGGGGGTTCACGACGACAGGAAAATGATACGTAACGTCCACCTGACTGAAAAATTTCTCGGCGATCGACAGCGTGGTGCTAGTTCGACCTCACGGAGTGGCCGGAGAGGCATGCATGGGTGATGTGAGAATTCCATTGAGGGTTGGTTATCGCGTGCCTTTCACTTCCAGGGATTTCTCCGCAATCTGCGATTTCAGAACGATTCAACACATACGCATATACCGCCCTGGATCTTCAATATTATAAATCATTATCCAATGTCTGCCCAAGGGTTCCAACCTATGCTGTCCGTACGAGACTCGTTACTCGTATGGAACACAAGAGCACTGTTTATTTCGGTCGAGTTGCAATCCAGGGAGAAAATTCTACTGCATCGGAAATTCAGCTTTCATTTTCAGAAGGTTTCGCATGCGGACAACGAAACTGCAAGGCAAGGTGATTGACATAATACTTTTCAGCACTCATGCTAAGAACCTAACCGGTATGATTGAGCATTTTTCATTTAAAAAAAAGGAAAATGACTTCACATGTTTCTTTGCCACTTTGAATCATGATTTATAGATTTTTTAATCCGGACAGCTTCAATGTGGACGTGTTTAGAGAGCTTTATGTCATTTCGGTTAATCTGTGAGCGACTTAAGTGAAAAAATAGAATACTATACCGATATACCCCCTCAAAACGCTCGCGATGCATAGAAGGTTTCCAGGTAACACAAAAAATCTACAGTTAATAAGTTAGAATATCTTGATGGATTCAGTACACGATTATACCTTCAGATATAAAAAACCCAATAATGCACACATAGTATGTTTACATTTACTGGTACTAGTCTGAATATTAAAAGCCTAATGTTTTCGTCTTCAACTCCAAGACATAATATTATATCCAAGACATAACTCCAAGACATAATATTGCGATACTTATACAGACTTGCAGTGCTATTTCGGGGAGAAAATTGGTGCGAATTTTAAAGTTTGGAGGATGGAGGCTCTGCGCAGTGATTGGACCGACCGATTCCATTGGTAAAGGGAGCGCGGACTGCCGTTTCCTTTCAGCGGCCAATCTGCGGATGCCATTGTTCGATCGCGCGAGGCTGTCTTGCAAGAGAGTGTGGGTGGATTCTCCCACCGCGGATTCCGCCCCCTTAATGCGATTCCAGGCGATAAGAGCATTAGGATAACTGAGTGAGAGCCAGTCGGATCGAGGGGGAGGAAAGAGAGAGAGAGAGGAATAGAAGGAGATGGAGGTCTTAAATAATCGCGAGAGGCTTTTCTCGTGCCAAATTGGCGCGAAAGCAAAACTATAACATGGGGACGACGGCACAACCGGAGCGATTCCAAGGGCGTCGACGTTTGCGAGATTTAAAAGGTCACTCCCGGCGGCAGATATCTACGGAGGGATCTAATCTCCTGCCCAGAATGCAACGGTATGTGGACGATAATATGAGGTCATCCGGTTGGAGGGATAGCGAGTCTTAGGAAGCTGGAGGAGGGAAGTGGGGGGAAGGAGAAAGAGACCGGAGGGGGAAATGAAAAGAGAGAAATAGCTTCCCTCCTCCCCCACGAGAGCAGCTAACAATATGTTTCCGAAGGCGCTTGGGGGCGAGACGCGCAGACAAATGACGGTCGGGAAGCGATATACCGGGGCGAATTAAAAAAAAATACCAGGCGGAGCGGCCATTTGAACGCTATCCCCAACTCTCAAGTCCGAAATGCATATTCCGCCGACTTGATCGGAAGAGATAAGGAAACGCTACGCATTACTGTTAATTAAACCGACGGTAAAGGCCACGGAAGATAAAAACGAAACGGCCCGAGGGCATGACAAAAAAAAAGACCCCTTTGACTAAGGAACGCTTTACAGCCTCTCTGAGTTGAGATCTCGAGAGCTCCGGGGGTGTGTGGGGGGGGGGAATATCACAATTAAACTGCTTATTAACTCGGGATCACAATCGTGACCGCCATCTAACTCCAAAGAGTCTCTGAAGAAAATCCATGCTAAAATGCAAATTAAAAGTGCATGCGTCGAAAAAATTAAAACTAACCCAACTATCTTCGCAACAATAAGATTTTATGCATGAATATTCATGCTCCGTGTTAGTTTCTCCTACGCATATTTATATTCTTTGACTCAGATTATTTACAAAAAGGGTATTCAAGTAGCTGTTGATTGTACGACCTCAAATGCAAAAACGTGAGTTGATAATCTGGCTCTAAAAATTACAGATAGGGCTGTCCTCTATTGCGACGCACATTTATTTGCGTTACACTGATTTAAATATCGACCCTCCAAGGAGAAAGTCGCGGGGAAATGTGGAATTGTCTAAAACTAAGTGAACTAATTACGAAGCTATTTCCTTATCCTTGTCCCAAATTCTCCATTTTTGCATGTTGTCATTTATTCATGACAAATATTGGAAATGATTCGTCAAAATAATTGCAGAATTTGAGTTAGCTGAACTGAGTGGATTTTCGTTTTTAACGGGAGTTCGAGTTAATGGTTACCTACCTACCAAAACAAAAGCGATTCCCCAAGGGAGAGATATTATTGTAAAACTTATTTGTGCCACGTAGCCGTTTCAAAGCAATTGCATGAGAGAAGAAGATAAACAATTCATTCATACTAATAATGAATTTACCTCAATATTACAATACATACGCCAATGGGAAGGGAAGAACTCATTACATGAGTTAGATGTACTTCTGGAGGGAGTGTAAACCCCTTCGTTCTTGATAAATATAACAGTTTCAGGCTTAACACTTTGTGAAATTCCTTCATGATGAGGGTAGAAAAAGAAATTTTATGATGAACAGGTATGATGATGCGCAGGATGTAACCATGGTCGTGTGAAGTATTAAATCTTTAAGTTGAAGTGCAAAGTTTCTTTTTCTACCCTCACCCTTCGTTCTTCCTTAACACTCCGATCCGTCCTTGGATTGAGGGCAGTACTTTATACTACCAGTTAAGGAGGACAGCAGGAGTAGAACAGCCACATCTTATTTTTCACAGAAAATCACGTTTACTCAAAAAAATAAGCTTCATACGAAAATAGAGTAAAAGGAAAGCCAATAGAGATGGAGGTTTGTGGGACGGCAGGATATGGGGTGGACACGCAGAGGTGAGGAATGAAAGGCGTCCATATTCTTCAGAAGACATCCTAAGGAGATATGTGATAGTTTTCGGGGACCTTCTCTAACAGTTAAGGACACACAACCATTAATGATATCCAAAAGTCTCAATGCTGATCATGAGATAACTCTTACGGTTATAAATCTCGATAAAAGTTACTTGGATCGCGGTCAATGAATCTTGAGAAGAAGCAAATGTATCTCGGGGATGAAATGTTCAGAATGGGAGTTTATCCGCAAGGGGAAAAGCATAACTTCGTGGGGGCGGATGGGACGATATTAGGCGGACGAAAGAGATAAAAAAAATAACGATAAGTGGCGTGACGAGACACCCCTCAACATGTCACTGACCGAACTCAACGTGCGAGAGTGTTGTCGCGCCTGGAATGCTTTAAAGAGGGGATATTCGCGGAGTCCGACGGAAAAACACGCATATGAGAGAACAGGTAAACATATTATGTGGGCGACCATATGGTGTGGAACTGAGGTAAACACACTTGTTCTCCCCTCTGGAACCGACGCGCGCGCGCGAACGGAAAATAATGGCCGCTTTGGGACCAGCGCGGAATTAAGAGCCCAAAGAATGTGAAGCCGAATGTGGGAATTCGGCGACACGATTCCCCTCTTCCAGTGCTTTATTTTTATCGGTTTAGGAGGGAGTGGGTGACAAGATTCGGATGTTGGAAACCTTAAGAACGCATCCTCTTTCTGCGGAGAAGCTTACGTATGAATATTTCGACGGGAGACAAAACAAGACAAAGCAGACAAGTGAATGAAGATCCAACACTCGAAGCGGAGGGAAAAGGTGTAAATTTCAGCGCTAAAAATCGCACCGAGTGGTTGTCCGAAAGCAAGCATGTATCAACTCATGGAACCCCAAGTTATAACAACGCTGATCCGACATTCGAGTAGCGGTAATGCTCAGGGGATGCCACAGAGTGAGATCATTAGCATTAATATGGACGGAGGATAACGCAGTGGTACGCATGCCAGATGCTTAAGGAAAGGAGGGAGGACGTTAAGATACTTGGCGGCAGCTTTAATATACAATTACTTTTTAGCAATGCGCTAAAGTTCTAAAGATTAAAGCTGAGCTCAACAGTCCTTTCCAAGGGTGGAAAACCGTGTTTTAAATGCCCTACACACCGAGGGATGGGGATGATGCAGAAATATCTACACTCATTTTGAACGACAGACAGGACCGTCGACGTGGGAAGCCAGTATACCACCAAGACTATTTTTAAGAACATTAAATTTAAAAGCATTCGGTGAGATCCTTCTTCAGTCTTTTCACAAATAGGTCCAACCACCGAGGGAATTGATTAAAACGTTGGAAGATAAGTGTTTATGGTAATATTTTTATCGAATAAGTCGACATTTCGGTGGTAAAGTCCGAGAAGAAAGTTGTTAAATTAGGCCAGAAGTAAATACGATTTCACTGACCTGAAAGGGTTATTTTATCACAATGTTAAGGATCTATCAAAAATTCATCCACTATAACAAATATGCTAAAGGACTACAGGTATTAGGGTGGAGAAAAGGATGTAATTAAATTTAGAAGATAAATATATTTTATTTTGAAAACGTCCTCATTTAGTTAGCACAGATTACAAGCATATGGTCACGGGTCATTATATAATTGAATACATCGATAGAAAGGCTCCGTTTGGTTCCTCCGTAAAAAGTATTAAAAAGTAGCAAATAATGGCACTTCGTAAGATATAACATTAAAAATGCATGGTGGAGACAAAAAACTACATAGAGGCCATTATGAATTCTAAAGGTATCACTCACGAATTTGAGATAGCAATTATAAATTCCAACGTCTTCTACCTGTACGTGGTACAGTGCATGCCACCGTCAGGGTGTGTTGCATGGTGTGATAAAGCACAATGAGCACAAAAATTACTTTTGCTTAATATTGACTTGATTGAAAAATTGACTTGTAAGTCATCAATAAATCTAAAAAATATTTCAATTAATGGTGATAATGTGAATTACAAGTACATGCCCTACGATATCTATGAGCAAAATACGAGAGTCGAGCCGCTCGTAAGAAGAACAGGTTAGATAGTAGGTAAGATATTATGATGACAACGTAAAAGGCTACTTAAAACAATAAACAAGTATTTTTTCCAATAGCACGGCAAGCTGGGGGTAACAGACGGCATTGACAGGAAGAGCACCAAAGTTGATTCCACACGTTTTGAGAAAGACTCCTTTGCTGAATACTACCTTGATCAACAAGTTCCCGGAATTTATTCAGAAAATTAAAAATACAAGTTTATTCATCTAAATCTATATTGTCCCCTTCAAAGTAATCCCCATCGACTGCAACACACTTATGCCAGCGCTTGATCCAATCCTCGAAACATTTTTTATATTCGGTTTTCGGTATGTCCATCAGTGCTTCCTGCGATTTTTCCATTACTTCCTCTCGGCTGCTAAAACGCGTTCCCCGTAATGGTTTTTTAACTCGATTGAACAGAAAGAAGTCACAGGGAGCCAAATCAGGTGAATTCGGTGGCTGTTGGATGGTATTTGTTGCATTTTTCGTCAAAAAATTACGAATAATGATAGCACTGTGCGACGGTCTCGACGCACTGTGCGACGATTTCTGGTCTCTTTCGGCGAATTGCTTCACGCAAACGTCTCATAACGCCCAAATAATACTCTTTGTTTACTGTCTGGCCTTCTGGCAAAAATTCATGATGCACTACACCGTTGTAATCCATGAAAACCGTCAGCATTGCCTTCTTTTTTGACTGAAAACGATGTGGTTTTTTTGGTCTCGGCTCATTTGGTGAACGCCATTCACTTGCCTGATGTCTGGATTGCGTGTCGTTCTCATAAACCCACGTCTCGTCTCCAGTAATGATCCTTTTGATGAATGTGGGATCGGATTCAGCCTCGCAAATCATGTCTTTTGCGACGTCAACACGGTCTCTTTTTTGCATGAAATTGAGGTCTTTTGGCACCAACTTTGCTGCTACACGACGGAAACCCAAATCATTAACCACAATGTCTTGGGCGGATCCATAGGCAATGTTCAAGTCCTCCGCTATTTCTCTGATGGTTAATTTGCGGTTATTGACCAACATTTCTTTTATTTTATCAATTTTTTCACCGACTTTCGATGTCGATGGTCTGCCACTGCGTTCATCATCTTCGATTGACTCACGACCACTTCTGAACCGCTCGTGCCACTGGTAAACGACCGTTTTTTTAGAGAATCGTTGCCGAAACACTTTTTCAACATTTCCAACGTCCGTGCGCCACTAAATCCGTTTTTTACGCAAAATTTAATACAAGTTCGTTGTTGCAAATTTAAATCCATTACTGCAATTGTAAAAAATCGCCAACACACACAGAGATAGATGCACTCTTGGCTACGTAACTTTTGCAAATGTCAAGTTATGACACTAAGATTTAAAGGGAATATCAACAACAGATGTATCAATTTAACAAAAAAAACAGAACTCAAATCGGAACGATGGAAGCGCCACACGGTGGTTATTCCGGGAACTTTTTGAACAAGGTAGTATATCACTGGAACGTAATATTTGGTATTTCCCGGGCGGATGATTGCGGTGAAGTCTCGGTGGGTTTTCCACCGGGTACAGTTTTAAGCTACAGCGACAGCTCGTCGCATTGAAAGTTAAGTAATCCCTGGCGGATGATCTACAGAGACACAGCAAAGAAATACTTATGGGAATCAAGATCTAAAAATATAAAATTTAACCGGCAAATGTATAGAATGACGGAGGATATGGTATTTTTTGGAGCTGGTTGGTAATGGCGATTATAAACCTATTTTCTCACTTGTTTCCTTCCCAAATTGAGTTCGAGCACGATCTGATGCCCACTTACAACGAGGAAAGAACGCTAAGAATGCTATTTTAAGATTTTTTCTTTCGCATTTTACAGAGAACACCGAAGACTACGCGACGTGAGTGGCGACGTGGCATGAGTGACGTACAGATTCCGCAGAAGTTCGCAATATGCAGATAGGAACATGACTCTGTTTATCTTTCCTTTAGTCACAACCATGTGACAGGCAATGGTTAATCATCGAGTTCTCTAAGTAACTGGATGGGCAGTGTTTGAGCAAGAATCTTCAGCCGACCATTCGATAATAAACAGACTTCATTCAATGTTTTGGAAAATTTTGAAAGTTCTGAACTCTCAAAACTGTCCACTGTTCAGCAACATAAGTTTTTGCAAGAGATACACCATGTAATTTTACGAAAATCTGCTTATGTTTATTGTTTAACTACGTCTGAAATGCATCTATCAAAATAAATAAACCAAAAGGGCTACCTGACTGGTAGAACGGTGTCAGTGAGTTTCGAATGACGTAAAAAAATACGTGCAATAAAAAAATAATGCACCTTTAACCCAGGAGGCGTTTCTCATAGCCGAATGAAATATTTTACGTCTTTGGGAGATTTCTCATACCATCCTCACTATTTACAAATATACTTTTACAACCCCCATACATTGTGCATATGCCATACAATGTGTGAAATATAAAGTGTAATATTACGTTCAAGACTGTTTTAGAGCATTAGTACATTAATTTATAGCTTTGACAAAGTGCCACACAACAAAAACTTACTCCATCCAGCAAGTAATGAATTGTAAAATAATTCATGCATCTTTTCCACACCTGCCAAAAAAATTGGTCGCCCCGTTGCCTTCATATAAGAGAAAACAAAAGCAGACTACCTAAGCAAGGGTATACTCGGGAACAAAAGGAGAGAAAGATGACACCTAAAATAGAATGCGATTCCCGATTCAGCCCGCTTCCGATATATGAAAAATAGAGAAATAACTACTACTACACGTTATAAATAACTACGATCCCGGGGGAGTAGAAACTAATCTGTTAGGGCCTTGAGTTGGGAAAAAACAGCAATCCGAATATAAAAACTTCGTCATAAATCCCGGCGATGAATAAAAGCCAAAACGGTGGAGTAATTTACTCTACGGAGTGAAAAGGAGCAAGTGACCGTCGGAAGTAAATCTAAACGGAGATGGATGAAGGGAATGGAGAGAGAGAGAGCCCCGGGAGAGAGGCGACAGAGATTGGCGCCAACGAGGCGCCACTTTCTAAGCCGCTTTTGCACCCACGCAAGTGCGTCCGGGGTCTCCCACTCAGGGGCGAGTGAGTGGGTGGGCGGGTGCGGGAGGGTGCTGGTGGGAATGAGACGACAAATAAGGACGCGGTTTGATCGGCAGGGGGAGGAGGAGGGATTGAACCCGGGAAGAGACACACGGAATGCAGCCGGGAAGACAAAAAAAAGAGGCATTAGCGAAATAAACGCAATCTGACGAAATATACGCCATTAGCGCAGCCACTTCTCCCAATTATACCTCAGTCAATTACAGGAGATCCGATGATAGCTCACGGTTGGCATCGACAGTAAAATGAACTAATGTACTTAGGAAATCAATCGAAAAGTGTTACGAGATGGAGAAGGCAGATATGCTCGTGGAGAATAATGCAATGCAATATAAAACCACAGAATATGACGCAGGAGTTTTTGTAAAGGAATATGCATTTTTTAATTATTTGACGCAGTTGATGCCGGTCTCGGTGTCGTCGGGATAACGCCCTCACCAGCTAGCACGAAGGTAATAGGTTCGATTCCAGCCTAGGTTGGTTTCCTTCTGCCTAGATATCTGTGAACGTTTATCTATTTTTTCCTGAACATAATCCGAAGTAAAAGGTCAAAACCTGGCTGTTTCCGTTTTAGAGATACGTGAAAAATATTTATATAAATTCAAAATTTTATTGGCAATCAAAGTATATCAACCGAGAGTGTTTACGAGAGCGAGAGGAATTACCTATTTCAATATAAAAATAACATTCATGCGTCCGGTTTTGTCGGCATTTAAGATGAAAGACTCCGCCCTAACATGCACACTGTAGCAAGAAGAAAGTTAAATATTAAAAAAAATACACAGATCAAGGGGCGAGCAATGGCTCACATTGTCTTTCATCCTGGCTCAACGTTCGAGAGCAACAAAAGGAAATACATGTTCTGATACAAAGCCATATGCGTGCTTCAGGATTTAATGCGGGGACACGATGGGTAATACATTCCGACGACCGCGCCCCTTACTGCTTAATAAACTGTCAATTAATTCCTCTAGAATTAGACATGAAAGGTAGCCTCTTCCTCCTTGTGAGCCCAAGGAGAAGAGAGAGTGAGAGAGGAGGAGGAGGCAGGCTGGGAATGTAGAAGGATGATGTGAGAGGAAGGAGCGATGTAGGAGAGGGTTTCACTCGTTTATAAGTAGCTCACGACACTGGGGAAGAGGAGAGCAAAAGGTAAGTTTTGATTGATCGCACGAAGAATGTGCAAGCCGACATTTGCATTCCCGCAGCACAGGCGGTCACGGACTATCTCCCTTGGGACGGCGAACGGGCGTGGGCGAAGGCTGGGGACAGAGAAGATATGCGGATGAATCCAGATACAGAGATAAACCTGGCAGTAACTTCATGACTAGAGGCCAGATGAATAGTTCTTTTTTTAGATACTAAAGAGGTCTATTTAAATCGCAAAATAGGAATTGATGGGTGACTCGGAAACAAACCATAGCTTATACATGTAAATCAGTCCTCTATGAAATCCGAGGAATGCACTGTATGGGGCAAGGACACCAATGGAGAGTATTTTATGAGCCATAGAAAAAAAAATTTCAAGTCGAAAATAACATTTTATAACTTATATTTTATCATTGCGTTTCCCAAATAATGAATAAGTTAAATTTATGAATGTGGTCATAAACAATTACAGTAAGAGGGTAATTTTCTCCTCCGATAGAGTCAAGGCCTGAGATTAAAAGGGATAAGATTTTGAAAGAAAATTATCTCTTCAACTATTTCACAAAAAATAACGACTTCCTACAGCTATCCCTTAGATAGCTGAATTTTAGTGGTTAAGACTTTAAAAAATCCTGCAAAATATGCTCATGCTTTTATCTATTTTTATTTGATGCAAAAATTTGAAACATGTAGACAATAAAAAATGCGTACGTGACGTTTAGTCGTTTATAAGTTCTTAAATTCCGAGAGAAAAGGGCAATGGTGTAGGTTACTAAGCACCACTAAATGCAAGAGATACTTAGGCATCATTGGCAAATTGAATCTCTGTTTCCAAGCACTTACGACATAACTAAATAATTACGTCATTTATCGCTTTAATACTTGCGATTTATCTAGGAATAAAATAAGTGTGTTCCGATAGCTGAAAAATGAGTAACTCGTGAGTTTTAGCACAATTCTCAATGGCGTTTAGTCGACCTGGGGGAAATATCATGATAACGCTATCTTCAAAACGATTACCTATACTTCCATCCATGTGATTTTTCGGGAACCAGATCTTCCAGGGAAACAATAATCGGCACAGGGAAAATACCATTAAACTGTTGTAACATGGATGTCTAATCGCGATAATATTGCCGTAATTGAACAAATACTAACGTCGAATAATATTAGAATAGAGAAGACTAATATAATATTCAGGGATATGTCGAACAGAAGGTACATAATTTGTTTACCCCAATAATTAAAATAAAAAATCAATGAAAATACACCAATTAGGAATATGTAGAAAAAGAGAAAGTTAATGATTTAGAGACATGTTATTCTTCTAACATCACGGAGAAGCGTCGAATATTTTTGCACCTGGTATACCACATGGTCCACCTACATACGGAGTCTATCTTATTGACCGGCTACCTAGGTGACCGGCTAAAAAAGCAGTTTCGATTTTCTTTCTTTTTTCCTTCAACGTTTTATAATTTATTACAGTAGGTCCGATATTTTGAATGAGTTGCACATTATGAGTGTGTTAGTTGATAAATAAATTACTTTTTATTTTTAATTAACACAAATTACTTTTGATAAAACTGTAGGCATGTTTTTAAACTAAACCATAAAGTTCTCATAATTGTTGTGCGTCGTAATTATGAGACAGAATTATTCTATCCCATTAAAATATAATTTACAACGTAGAAGGATTAAAAATTAGGAGTGAATTTGTAAAATAATATCACGATAGCTAGCTGCTTCAAGATATAATTAACATTTCCTAGTTTTTTACTATCCTCAATTGGTAATTTGACAATAACAGGAATATCAACACTAGACGTGAGTAAGAGCTCGTAAGAGTAAGTACTCATCTTTGCGCGGTAGACTGAACATGAAGAGAAGACGATTTAAAATAATTATTCCGATTAAATAAATTAGAAAAAGCGGAAATTAATGGCTACCGGATCAAGTATTCTAATGGAAGCGCAGACGGCATTAAATATATGGGATTACGGTTTATGCGTCTATTCCGACAGAGCTTCTCATCCGCAACGTACCTCGCCATGCTGCACAGGATAAACGAATTCTCCCTGGAATGCGGTACAAAATCCAAGACCGGCAATCTCTTACATTTTATCTTTCTTGATTTCCGATACGAGAATCGGCGAGACCGTTACGCCAACATGATGGTCTTGTACTTACCTACGTAACAGCCTCGGAAGATTCCGCATGGGAAAAGATGACAAGGAGAGTGGAGCACATACGCCCGACAATCCGTCCATATCGTACCTACGCATATTCGGTGTGCGTGTGTGTGTTACGCGCGCGTGCGGTGATGGACATCCTTTAGGAACCGGACTAATGGCTTATGAATGTGGTTCAGGGAGTAGTATAACGGCACGAATGGGAACAATAACGCCATCTGGTTTGATGGCAGCATGTTGGTATGATCGAGAGTCTATCTCTCTGATGGATTATTTGCAATTTTTCGCTCTTCGTGTGAGCAATTCGACCTTCGAATATCTATCTCTCCCCGCCTTACTTACTTCTCGGTGCTTTGCGCTGTCGTGGGAAAAAAAAACAAGTGAAATCCTTCCAAGTTGCGCAGTCATTTTGTTTCATGATGTGATAGTTTTGCTTAGAGGGCCTTAAAAAATTATTCCATGAGTCGACTCCATTCGTCAGTGTCAAGTCAAGATCTCTAGGAAGCATTCACATAGCCAATTAGTATTACCTTTCTTTGGTTTCCCTCTAATGAAGGCGTTTCCGTAAATATAAGCATAAAACTATTCCAGGAATCGCAGAATGTCCACTATGTTGAAACATGACAGCTGTATCCACATGGAGGAAAAAAAGACTGCCTAATAAGTAAAGAATGTTGGCACGAAAAGAGAGAATCTTAAATCAAAAACACGGCCGCAGAAATAGAACGAATTTCAATTTCAGTCACACGCCTTCTCCTTAGTGCAACTGGATGGAGATAGTACCTCGGCATACATTTCCTTGCAAAAAACACTTCAAGGTCCATACGTACGTGTATATTTCCACTTTCTTAAAAAAAGCACACTTATCACTTACATAAATTTTATGTACCGATACACGTGTGAGTTTTTATCATCAGGGTCATAAAAAAAGAAAACTTTTCAGGTAAAATTTACGTACCTGCAAAGAAAATAAGAACTATTTGAACTAAACTAACTTTAGAAACTAAGGACGAAAATAACTAAGAACTATAGAAGGAAAACAAAGAACTTTCAAATAATATATCGATTCAATGTATTGGCTGGCTAATACTTGGCTACGTACAAGGTTCTTCAGCACTCTGACTAGGACGAAAGACTAGAATGCTGTGCATCATCGTACAGTTTAGCTATCTGTCAAGTTCATTTAACAACAGACAATAATGCAATCAATTACAAATGCTCAAATAAACACATTACCCCCGGATCTCAAGGAGCCTTTCAATGTTTTCCGTTCAATATGACTGTGAAAATCACAAGGCTTCCTTGGGGGGGGGGGGGGGATACAATTTTCGGCCTTGAATTAGCCGAGATTACGTGTATTACATGGAAGTGAACGTCGAATACACATTTGCATCGCCATTTGTAGACACCGAGACGATGAAAAGCAGACCTGGCATAAAATTACGGACTCAGGAGAAATAATTTGATCCCTATGATATTTTATTTCGGTGTAAATTCCTTACTTGGATTACTTGAAAGACAGAATAGCATCCAGGGAGTTTACACCACTGCCGGTTATATCTCTGACTATTTATCCCTCTCCCTTTCTAAAAAAGAACATATGGGAGCACACTACTCATGCCTTCCTCTCTTTCTTGAGAATACCAAAGTATCACGTTTAGTATGCACATAAAATGTGAACGGTAAACAGAGACCGTTTCCACGAAGCATTAGAGTCGTAGGTTTTATCAGGGGACTTGGAATAAGAAAAGTGAAGCGACCTCCGGTTCAGTAAGACGTGCGGTTGAGACAGATAAAAGAGAATCGGTCTGTCAAAGGACTTCCTGCGAGTGCCAACTTACGGTAGCTCAGGAATCGTGAAGGCTTCCACGCTTAAAAGGGGCCGGCGGCATCAAAGGAGGACCGCCACAGCCGTCCTCGACATTAGGGTACTCACCTGAAAGAAGGGAGAAAAAGAATCGGTTATCACACCAAAATGTATACTTTCCATGGACAAAACTCTAACCTAATATAACTACGTACGATGGCATCTATTTCATGTAAATATATTGATGCACAAATATAACATTTAGATAAAAATTAAAATAACGTTAAATACTTGTTTATAAATTAAATTAAGGATACAGGCAATTTTGTTTTACGACACCAGTACAAGCTTGGGCACCTCCCACCAAAAGTCCTGTTCCCAAATGTAAAAAGAAACCTTTCTGGCAATGAATGAATTTTCACAGATAAAAATTATTTCAAACATTTCAACAGAACCAATTGGATTCAAGCGGAAAACTTCAATATGCCATATAACTCCGCAGTGAGAAACTATGTACTTAGGGATCATCATTAAAGCCAGATAAAGCAAAAGGCGAACAGACAACTATATAAAATAAATATTTTGTGACTCCTAACAAAACACAATCCAGCAACCTACTCTACATCAGGTCCCCCTTCATCTCTGTCCTTCCTCCCTTCATCCCGTCCAACATCCCTATCCTGTTTCTGCCCTTTCCTAGTTTGCTTGGAAGTTCCTTCCTTCCCTAGAAAAATATTTCCCTAGATTTTGGCCTGGAACGTACAGGCGGCAACCGAATACTCTGCCCCCAATGAACAATCACGCTTGTCTGTAACTTCTTAATCCTCAGTCAACTGAAGATAAATTAATGAATCCCCTTGAATAAAGATCCCCAAACTTACTTTTGCTTCCTTAATCATAAAGTAAATTTCGTTCGTTACGTATAAGTGTTCATTCATTAACTACAACAGATGGACATTTTATGCAGTAAAGAATTTTGAGAACAGAAATTTCAGAAATATTATCATTAAGAAGTACGAGTACATGGTCAGTAAGAGATTTTCATGGAAATTAAACTCACATAGATTAAATTAGCCATTTCTAATAACCAGTCAAACAAAACCCAGAAAAATGTTTTAGTAATCGTCAGGAAAAAATCGAATCGAAAATCGACAGGAAAAATGGATGAAAGGCGTATTGAGCGGTAGTGGAATGTTGAAGAACGTAATTGAAGGGAGGATGTTGGGCAAACGAGGAAAGGGTAGGAACAGGATAGGGATGTTGGACGGGATGAAGGGAGGAAGGAAGTGCACCGAGATGAAGAGGGACCTGGTGTAGAGTAGGTTTTCTTAGGAGTCACAAAATATTTATTTGATAGTTATGACCATCCGAAAACCTACCTTATCCGGTAGATTACCTAATAATATACAAAACCATACACACACACACATATATGTATATAACCTCATAACCTTATAAGTTTCCTCGAAATACAATAGGGCGACCAGCTCATGGTTGCTTTGGAAATATATAGAACCTAGAACACTGCATGAGCATCAAGAGTAGATATAAATATCCATCCAATGATTAGATCTTAAGGAGACAAATGAAAGTATGCAAAGCACTAAATCCGTACAATAGGTAACGAGCGAACTCCAAAATACTATCGCAACAAATTATCCAGCAATATCAGTGACTCAAATAAGATAGATTTTCATAGTATAACTAGTTTATTGGTTGAAATGTCAAATATCCCTCGAAATGCCATGAGATTCTTACACAATAGTTACTCCAACTTTGAACTTCCAAAAGCGTCACATCTCCCATTACGATTAAGTGAATATCTTAAAATAGAACAAATTTCTCTCTACACATTCATCAAAAACAATATGAATATGACCACCAAAAAACAACCAATAAAGTCACGTGTATGAGTTTTTTCAACAAAATCTCGGCATTTTATTCTATCGAAACGGAAAAAAATGAAATAAATGCTATTAATACCTAACACCAACGAAATCGCTTCTAAAATCAGAATATAGTACCTAATTCCCTATTATCAGAAATATATAACAACTATTGCCCGATCCAAAAGCAAAATGACACCCTATTCCCAAATATTTTAGACGATTGAAAACTATTAACAGTCAGCCTAATCTGGAACCATACGACGCGATATTATTAACAAGACGAACCTTCCGAGAGGAGGATGTCTCACTGCGTATTCCAGCATCTTCCAGTCACAGCTAGCGTGGGCAAAGGTGCGAAAGTTCTACGAAGAGTCCATGTGTTTTTCTCTCTCTCCAGAATCACTCTTTTCCACCCCCAACCTCTTAAGGTTTAGACGATCCTCGTGCACCCAACGAAAGATCATCGGAACGAGCAAACGTTTTGCAGTTTGCATGAGAACAGTCGAAGACAAACCACCACCGGCGAACACACGCACTTGCAAGCAGGCTTCCGTCACTTATAGTCGTCTCTTTCCAACTCTTCGTCTCGAGATTTGCCCGTCTGTGTGACTTCCCCTTCCCGCCCGAGTATGACGACGCCCCCTTTTTTTTAAGAAGCCGAGGGAAGGAGACGGGAGGAGATGACCTTTTCCGGGAGGCGGGAAAATAAATGTTTTCTCCGCGTCCTCAGCGAGCGAATCCTCGAGAGGCGTGCAGCTCGGAGCGGGGCCGCGGGGAGATTGTCGAGAGGGAGGGAGGGTGGCGCCCGAGGCGAAACAAGAGCAGGCGGACGGACCCGGGATCTACCGCATAAGAGGGGGAGGGAGATGGGATGTTTACTTTTTATGGACGCAATCCACAGGAATCAACGTTCTTGAGGAGAAAACCGGGGATTATTCGGGGGGGGGGGCAGTCGTGATTTCGCTCCAAAGATCGGAGAATATTAACTATAATCGAGAAAATCGTCTTTGCAGAGAGGGCGATGAGCACTCACTTTGTTTAAGTGAATATTTACAGTAAACGCTTTGCATCCTAGTTTATGTGGAATACGTCCCGTGAAATTGCTTCATAGCGTGCAATGATGGGTGCGCCGAAAAAATGAGTACTCGTATAAGCACAGTATTCATATGAAACCTCCACTGACGTCGGCATTAAATTCGGAGGGAAAAGTTTACAACTGAATTCTCAGGAAACAAAACTTTGTACATTCCACAACACATTACATCTCCACACCTGAAAGCACATATTATTTATTTAAAAAAATAGAAATGAACTTGATTCATGGATCATCACATCAGGGTCTATCATTATTATTTAAAGACCTATAGTAATAAACATCTTGAATGTAAATAGTCGAAAAGCAGAAAAAATCGAAATAATGAAGTGTGCGTTATTAATTGGAGCATGCCTTCTTAATTATAGTTGGCAGAGACATATGGGCAAAAAATTAGGTTCCAGCCCAAAAGCCAATTTCACTCTGCGAGGAACCTTTTTGCGTTTTCTATTTTTTTAGGTCGTTTCGGCAACAAAGCTTGCCTTCTCCTTAACACGGGGTTAATGCTCTGAACTTGAAGCCTCACACACGAGGGTATGCAGGAAGTAATTGAATAATGTGTACTTATCACAACAGTAACCCCAAATGTTAACCCTATTAAATAAATTAATACAATGAGTCACAAAAATTAATTAGTGAAATAATTATCCAACAATACAATCAGGGGTAAAAGGACATTGCAATGGTAATGAATGACAAACCTATGACCCCTAATTAAAAAATAAATAAAATTACTTTTATGACAAACTTTACCGGACGTATTAACAACTACATTATCGAAATTAAAAAAAAATTCGAATGGCTTCACGCGTTACACAGGACGCGTATTCCAGTCTTGACTTTCAAGTATTTCGTTTCATAGCTTGCATAGATACGAAAGGCCGGTTTGGGAACTCAGTAGCCACTCTTGTTTTCACAGGTGCCAATATCGCATGTACCGTTTCTTCACGAAAAAGGACAGCATTTCATCGAACCAGGTAATTTTTATTGGTCAAGTTGGTATTAATTTTTGGTAAACTTTATTATTTATGAAAGGGGTCATTTTTGACTGGTCTTCGTTACTCCAGGTCACCTTAATCATTTCTTGAAGTATGTACGATTGCATATAAAAAAATAATCTCGGAGAAAGGCATTGAGAAAACGCACAAATGAAAGGTCACAGGTATCAACGATTTCACCGCACAACGAGCGTTAATGTACGCGAGTCCTTTGAGAGGAAACGGGTGACAAACAGCCTTTATACCTCAGTCAATTTCAGGGAATGTGACGCTGATATTCATCTAAGCATAAGCCACTCGATGAAGGAAACGAGAGACATTTCACATTATTTTCACTTTCAGCTATTTTTTCACTGCGTAGATACACTCATTTTAAAAAGGAAAACAGATGACAATTAAAGCCAAACATACAGCCTGTTAAATGCGAAATCAATTTTAGAAAAATGCCACAAAAGTGAACTACCGTGAAATTTCAAGATAAAAGAGTGGTAAAGGTGTTGTAAATTTTTGTCTTAAGGTTAATTTCCAAAGCCCCGTCTTGCCAGGTGTTAGAAGACCTTTAATTTGCTTGAAGAGAACCTTTCAATGTAATTAAATTAAGCCTTTAACTCTTTTTCACCCTTACAACGACTATAATTCAAAGCGTGATTTAGGATTTTTAATCATTTATTTATGGATGTCGTCTATCGGTTAAAGCGGACTTTTGATTAGGTCGGGAACTAAGGACTGCTCTACTTCTTAGCCATTAGCTAACAACAAGTTTAAAACAAAGAGTAAAATTATTTCATATAACCAAAGTTTAATCCTGTTTTTGCAGTGTTTGCTTATATGGGGGCATGGAGAGCATGGAGCATGGGCTCTAGTGGAGTCCACTAGAGCCCAGTCCAATAAAGTCCACTCCTCAAAACTGGATATCGGATCTGTATTCCGGAAAGGGAGTTGAATGTTAAAGGCTGCGATGGAAGGAATTATATTGGGTACACGGAGTAGCGAAAGGAAAAATTGGGCTTTTTAGAAAGCATGAAGGCGGGTAGAATTGAGACGTAATGTACGATTAACAAGACAAAGTCCATGTGAGGCAAAGAAGTAAATAGTTGAAAGGGACCGTCAAAAAACTATCTTTAAAGGACAGAATACCTTGAAGGAATGAATTCCGAAAAAAAACAGCGTTAATGTTTACATTGTCTCCCTAAATTCTCATAGAATCCCCGTAACCCTGTAACAATTCCATTGAATTCAACAAATGAACCTAAGTTGCGAGTGACATCTCATGGCCAATGCTACTCATGGGAAGACATCCGAGGACTCCTTTAGCTCTAAGGGATCCCCCTTCTCCTCATCAATCATAACCGTTAGCAATTAAAAACTCCTCCACCCCCGCCGATTCCCCAGAGGTCGCGAGATGAAATGAAAAAGGCAATGGTTTGAGGGAGGACGAGGACTCGAGACCACTCTGCACCGATCAATTATTCTGGCGTCCAACACCCCGCAGCCACACGCGACCCCGTTCTAGATAGGGTCGAAGTGTTATAGAGACAAAAGCTCTCTCAATGCGCACTGTGAGCTCCTCTTCGAGGTCGGGAGAGGCGACGGGGAGGAAGGATCACCTCGACAAGCACAGGGATAGAGCATCGCTCGGTGCTTGGTTGTTGTCGTGGTACGAGGGGGTTACCTTGGTAACTCCGCCCTTCTACCCCGGGTCAGCCCCGGCAGATAGAGGGCGAGTCAGGACGAAAACTTGCTCTTCGTGCAGCCGAGACGAACTATTGATTAATTTTCGTCGTTTACTCATTCACTGGCAGCTGTTGCTGAACGACAGTAAAGTAAGATTAGTTAAAACCCAACCTGGTTGTTTGCCATTGAGCATATTAGCAAGGCCAACAAGATAAAAGTTCTTATTCAAGACGACTCCATGTCATCTTCCGGAAAACTTAGAAGAGCAACCTAAAGATGACATAAAACACAATAAAATTTATGCTGCAGAAACCTAGTGCTCTTATACGCTAAAGTCAAACGCCAAGTTAAGACCACTAGGGTCGTCGGTATATTTTAATCTGAATATCCTAATAATATATCAAGAATCAATATCTTGTATAATGATTTTGATTAATACGGATGTCACATTTAAAGTTAACATAGATTTGACTGTTTCATTAGGTCATGGGTATTTCATTATGGTATATTACGTAGACATTTACGTTTTGTCGATTGAATTAAGTTTAGACTAAGTGAATTGAATTGTTTCAGATCCCAACGTTCTGCATTATTAACATCTCGGGAATGCACAGCTTTCAATCCTTCATTCGATTTACTCAACATCCGTTCAAGTTTAAAACCATATTCATCTACGCCAATACAGCACACCGAAAACCGCCGCAAGAGCTTATGGCGGCTTTTATAAATAAGGTTTATAATAACCATGCGCATCTTCCCCTTGTTAACGCCCAGGATTTCCTTTTTTTCAATGTTCTGTGCAATTTTTTCACCCTACGCGCAGATAAACACTTTCACACCACTAAAAAATCCTCACAGTTTGTTACAAAGGTCAAGCCAGAGGAAAAAACTTATCCGATTCCCTCCACTCCACCGACAGTTTGACCATTTTTTTAACTTTCTGGATGGCATCATGCTTGGCAGTGCGATGGAATGCGTAATATATAATACTCTTACGGGAATTGTTTCCCGTAAGAGTATTACGCCGGCTTATCCACGGGACAAACAAGATGTGGAAAAATGTTACCAGAGGCTTGAGCCATCTTGCACGAAACGGCAACAACTTATTCAAGCCGAGCGCTGTATGCGCGTGCTTGGAAATAAAATGAGGAAGCAGGAGCAAATCCGATTTCCGGCGACTCTCGTAGGAGTCCCGAGCCCCACCCCATTCTCGAGTCTTCTGTCGCGGGAAGGCCGGGGGCTGTGTCGGTGGGGAAATCACTCAACGTCCGTCCTCCGGGCCGTCGCCCGTTGGCACACTGGCCGTGACCTTTCAACCGCCTCCTTAGCTCGCTTTTTACTCTCGCTTCTACGAGATAGAAATGGGGGGTGGGGGAAACGACACTTTTCTCTATCTCCCATCAACTAGCAGGAGGGCGCTATTGAGACCTTATGGCGATTTCTCCGGAAGCGACGACCGGCTTTATGATTCTTCCTCGTGTTGACGGATACAAGAAAGGGTCTGGAAGGGCCTCGAGGAGTTGATGTCGACGTTGATCATTGGGCTTTATCAAAGAGACGGCAATGATACACAACTCCTCTTAGCGTGAAGCGTGGGGCATTATTACAAGTAGCAAGAATATTCCACAAACTGCTTCTCCTCTCTATTGTTACCGCACGCCAACCAATAGATAACAAAACATGTTTCAACTTTTAATATCATAAAATATTCTATCCAGTGGATGGTGGTCTTTAGCCGTTCCTGAAAGTCAATGCAAATACCCGCGGATCGATGTCCAGTTCTTTACAATATAAACAATCAATCATTTCCCTTTATTACCATAGATTAAACGCAGTTAACACGATCTCCATAAATTGAAACATTTTACGTATTCATTCGTATCTAGCAACTAAGCACAAATTTTGATTTTGCATGCCTGGCGTTTAATCAAACCCAACCATGCACCAAATCGGTTGCTTGCAGGGTACCACGTAGAATGTGGTGCACTTTGAAATTCCACAAATTTTATTGAAACGCTATATTGCAGGGTTAAAAAATCAAATTCCCTCCCTCTATGTCCCCCAATTACCCTGGATGAGCATTTTCATCTCAGTCTCCAGCATCTCACAACCTCCCTGCTATCCAGTATTTATCTCTGCAAATTTCCTCCAACAACTTCATCGAAATCTACTTTGCGTTTACAATTCAACAGTTTTCTTTTGAGATTAACTTTTTATTTTGAAAGAAATCACCAATATAACCCGAATATGCTAGAGAGAGAAGGATGGAGTATATCAAATGGTTAAAGTATCCCTGTTCTCCCATAGATTCGAATCCACGACGGCAAGGCAGACTGTGAATCTCAGGTACGGTTACAACGAAGACAGAAAAGAGGGTGAGTTAAGGACACTACGCATGCGCAGCCATTTAATGCATAAATGCATAATCACTCAGTGGCAAAATGAGGAAAGCACGCCACCCTACACACACCACACACACACATAAAAGCGGAACGAATTGCAAGAGAGAAAAGAAAATGGTATTCCTACTCGCCGGCCACACGTGACGAAGTTTCCGCTTTCGCTGTTCCGGGCCTCGCTTAATTCGTGGCACTATTAACGAAGTGTACCAAATAAAATCTTACGGAGACTATCCTAAGCGAAGAATGGACGAAACTGAACTGTATTCGTTTGCACTGCACGATGAGTACTTAATCATCCTCGAGAGAGCCCGACTGGTTTTAAAATGAATTGAAGCCAATCATTATAAATCAGCCGGACATGCAGTGGGGCTCTCATTCATAAATTAACCACCAACCCCTTAGAGATAAAAAGTCTCAGTAGCTTACAAAGGGGAAGTGGTTTAACTCTGCGTCCGTTTATATTAACTTATTTTTTTATTTTATCCCGAAAACCACTCCTAACAAATATTAAAATGACAGCAGAATTTCTGCTCTCGACTCTTATAAATTCCAAAATATGAATATGAATTTTCGTGAATGTATGGGAGTGATATATTCTTATTGGGAGTTTAGCGGGAAATGAGAAGAAGAGGTTGAAAAAATGACCAATCTTGAGTCAAAGCAATCACGCACATTGATATCAACCGAATTCGTTTTCACTTGAGCGGGCGTGTGTTGAATCGGACAGAAGGAAAATGGAGACGAAAACAGGATAAATAATTGTGTAACAAAATGGTTTCCGCCACAAAAAAGGCAAATTCCTCAGGGAAGAAGAGCAGATGCCGGCCTTGAGGCGTTCATGCCCACTAGCCGAACGAAGGACCTGAACGTCAAGGTGAAGTGTATAATTAAAAGGTTCGAAGCACGCAACACTTTCTAAATATCCAATCCTTCCATACAGGACAAACAAGCGAGCACATCAGGCATACTCCGACAAAAACTCATTTCACGTATCGCAAAACGACCCAATTATGCACCAAGATGGGATCGCAAATTTAAAAAAAAATAATCAAGCGAAGGGAAAATATACTCCAGTTGGCAAATGGAACGCGCTCGCTCCGAACTGGATCACCACTTTCATATACCACGCCTGGAACAAGAGACGTAGGAACTCACGGAAGCGCGAAACGTGTAATTCGGACGGCTAGTGCCCTCCCGGTAGTGTGTCCGGTTGGTTTTCTCTCAAACGCAAGCTTCCTTAATGTTCAACGATTTCACGATAGTCTACAAGTCTGATTGTGTTGCGGTGCGTATCTGGTCCTCCCAGATGCCTTAAAGGTGATAAGAATAGACTGGTAACCAAGATGCTAATTCAATTTCATTTCTAGATTCCTATTCAACTCAACAAGGACTCCCTACTCTACAGAGAATAATTAAATACGCTTATTATACAAATTCTATTAACGAGATAAGTTTAGACACTCAAGAAAATCATTCAACCTCGTTGTTCGCTGACAAAATTTTACAGACTTATAACCGGTTACTGGTTCCCTGTTCGCTGAATTTCAAAGTACTCGTAGTTCCCGGCACCTTCAAGCCCCATTTTTTTATCACTCTTCTTCGCTCACTTAATTTTCTCCTTCCACTGACAACATTTAACATTCCAGTTACCACTAAATATGTTTTCTATCCACAATATCCTTCAGAATGCAAAAAAGGGAGGTAGAGGGAGGAAAAAAATGGGAATTTTAGAAGAAATTAAGAGAGATAGACGGTACGCAGTATCACTGCAAAAGAGTTATGATAATTAAGCAGCATTGGATTTAAAGGCATTTTGCACCATTACCATTTTGGCAGTAGTTCCTGGGTCCACTACCAAATAACCCTGACCGAATAAACTACTATTAAATAATAAGAACCTTTCACTAGTCATAAAATTTTCCCAGACTTCCTTTCTGCCCTAAAACTTATAGTAAAAAATATTTCCTCATCTTATATTCTCCATAGTTCAAAAATCCCCAACGAACTATCATATCCGTTCTTAAGAGGCTAAGTTTTTAAGCCTAATATTTTTCCTAGTTTTCACTATATTATTTCTTGTTATTCCTAGTCAAAACTCCAGCCCTTTCCATGCAAAGTTTCAAAAATTCTTCCATTCAGTTTCCAATTCTTCATTTCTTCATTTAATAAGCCGACATTCACCGAAACTTATGACTAAATCCGTGCACAGTTATGTGCTGTATAATATGCCTTCCTACTTGAATGCTTAAGTTTTCCGAATACACACGATAATCTCATTATTTTCCGAAAACCACAAAAGGAATGAATACATCCATAAAACTAATAACTTCCTTACAAAATAAAAGCCAATTTCACTCTTTTCAAAAGTATGAATTTCTCCTAAAAATAGGGTCTCAAATAACCGTTTAATGCAAAACGACTGATTTGTAGTAAAGTATACTAAAATGAACGAGAACGAATGAAATAAGATGAAAAAGATGATACTTCACACGATGAAGATGGAAATGGATGTCTCCAAAATATAAACGCTCGTGCATTTTTGTTCCAATTACAAAAACAGTTTTTAAAGGTAAGTCAACTCATTTCACCTTTCCCCTTCCAAAATTATTTCTCCTCGACTTACTTCTCCATTTAATTTCAACAATTTCTATATTTCCTATTTAAAACTCAGTAACGCATATCAGTCGTAATTATACATCAGACGTCTATAATTTAGCTTAGAACGTACAAGTTTTAATACTTTTTTACAGTTAAACAGTAACACTTTCTTAACATGTATTTGGAATTGAAAATCTCGAATTCTTCTATTACAGGTGAGGCATCGCGAACGTCATGGAACAATGTGGAGTCACGATTTACTGTATTCCATTCCGCATTAGCAACTCCATCTAGGCCTAGTGTAAGGAGAAATCCTTACACTAGGCCTTACCTTCGCATATGAAACTCACTTTTCTCCACACTTGGAGCAGGTACCGACTTATCTTGAGCCAATACGTGCATCTTTCGCAACAGGTGACCTTTTCCGCGCGTTAAAATCTCCACATTAGGAAGCTTAAAGGAGCCTGAGGAAATTAAATACTCGAATGTTCTTTACGGTCTTAGAATCTATTCAAAGAGTAAGGATCTCTTTCGCTAAGTCTCAGCTTCATGTCGTATTAAAATTATTTCTTTGCACAAGGAGCAATTCAACAATGGTGCATATTTTATTATATATCATGGGACCAGTATGAAGCACGTATTTTCCCTGGAAAATCAAGGTTTTTGAGCAACAACTGTTACCAACACAATTTTCATCACTAAGCCATCCGTTTCTAGGACTAAAAAACTGAACCATTTGAAATGCTATCAAATTATTTTTCTTACAGACATTTTTTAACTTTTTTAATAACATTACCGAGAGTATGAAGTAACCCAAGTATATAGTATATAGTTGATCAAGAGATTATAAATATATATCACTGAATTCATTAGATAATTCAAAACATAAGGTCCATATCCATGTAAATATTGCAAAAACTATCCATAAATCTAGGCAAATAGTTTCGTAATAAATTTACGGAATTATCACAATGCGTTCCATGAAGAGTTTAAGTCATAACTACTGGAGAGCATTCTGATTTTCTTCTTATATTTTAATAAAAAATAGAAAAAGAAATCCCGTTTATAAAATAGTTTGTTAGAGCATCCCGAGCGTGCATATATTTCCCAGTCAGCAAAAAAAGAGTGACAATCCAGAAGCGAAGTCGTACGCAATGGGACGGAGAATGATTCCCGTGTTATGGTTCTTCCGCTCCTCCCCGATACGGTCTCCACGGGGGTAACGTGGCAGGAGGACACCGGCTCACTTCTCTCGCGGCGAGGAGGGAGGCCGAGGGCGAGCGAACGCAATCGAGCGCAAGGAACGGATCATAGCGAGTGCCACGGCAACCGTCCCGACTGCCAACGAGACGAAGATTAATCGCCTCGTCCTGCCAGCACACGGGTGGAAGGAGGAGCAGGGTGAAGGTAGAGAGGGACTACGAGATGTCCACCGCCTACGCAGCAGGAGTGAAACTTGGCGCCTCGCATTCCACGTCCATCCGCTCGAGGGGCACCTCGGGGTGAAGGAGGGCGAGGATGCATACAACCCTCCCGCGATGCAATTTCGCTCAAAAGGAGCAGCTTCCGTCAGCATTCGCGGAGAAAATTGCCACGCGGTAGAGGTCGTGAGCCTGAGCGATTCCGGCACGGGATTCATTCCGCGAATCTCCACAGGTCGACTGCATTCGCCCCTTTCCGCGGAGGTTAATTTCGGCGTCTTTCGCGGGTTAAGGTCACGGCCCTCCTTGACGTGAAACTCATCTCAACCTATTCCGAAGGCAACAGACGCTTGTATCGTGAATTTCAATTATAACTCCGCTTGGTACATTGTAGGTAAACATCTAGTAAACTGCGCACGTGGAGAGAAAATCACAATTTTGACTTTTGAATTGTAACTTCCACAAGGGACGTATACCCTCTCGGTCACCGATTCTAGCCATAGGATATGACTGTAGACGAAAATCTTACAATAAGAAAGCTTCATTAGATTGCCTTAGATGCGTTGCGTAAAAGAAAAGCAAAATATTCATGGGATGTTCAGAACAAAACTGTAATGAATCATTTGATATACTAGTTTCAGAAAGGAAAATTATTATTCGTCACGTACACGGGCCGTACGGCATGTGAAATCATGCTTCTGGACGATCTCATTGCCTAAAACCTCGTATGACCCGGGTAATCTCTTGCGAAGTATATCACTGAGGGTGTCAAGTGGAATTATCTGGACTTGAATTCAGGAAAATACGTTCGAAAGTGAAACATTATTCCGGCCAAGTATCATAGTCCTTTGACAATTAGCACTCAAAGGTATACGTGGGTGCAAAATTGCGGAATGTTAAACTAGTTTTTTTTTCATATTTACCCACTTTTATTTCATGGAATCGACCCAACATCTGGTTCTAAACACAAGGACTTAATGTGAACTTAAAGGTTGATTTACATAAAGAAATACGAAAACAAAAGAAATGCGATATGTTATAACATCCGTTATATCCTTCCATATTTTCATCATTTTTCTCTTATCGAAGCTATTTTCTCCATTCAGTTTCAAACAGTTCCGTAGGTGTTCTAAGATTCGTTTCATTTCTGGATGAAATCCGCTTTGTTTCCTACGTTTCGTCCCAATAAATGATTCGAGGTTCCGGAGCGACATTTAGATTTCTATTTTTATGAAACATGGTTTCATTACTCTCTCATAATTTCTAACTATTTAATAACTCTTAGAGAAAATGTGAAAAACTACATTATTACACAGGACCAGTTCCAATCAATAGACCAATGGCCTTGAATGGATTGGGCCAAAATGCTTAAACGAGTATGAAACTTTTTCAGAAAATAATATTCGGTTCAAGTCGAGATTTCAAGTATATTATGTTTTGGGATGTTGTTGCCCCTAAAATGTAGATCCATTTTGTTAGAAGGTTTCACTCCAGAGCTTATCCGAGTATCGTACATCCCTGTACTATAAATTTCCCTTATTACCTTACCTTTTCAGGCTTTATAAGCCAATATTTTAACTTACCAAGTGAAAATATCATTGAAAATACTTATTGAAGAGGAGGTCGGGTAACATAACAATCACTAGAACCACAGCTATGAAATCATACCCTTGCAGCATAAATTGACTGTATGTTGTAGCATGTGCGTGAAAACATGTTTACAAAAGATTTATCTAAATACATAAAATATTGAAGCTCTAACATCGACGATATTTTATGAGCAGTAACTCCGAAATTCACAATTTGATTGCATATTAATCATTTGCCAGATTTGCCGTTTAAGACACACTCGTTTTCATTCCGGTAAAAATCTCCAGATCTTCATAACATCCAGGGTCCAATCAACCCGAAAACCCTCCTTTCCAAAATTTCCTACGGCTCCCCAAAATTTTACTCATAACACTGAACCCTGCGTAAAACTTACATTCCGTCGGTAGGCAACCGGGACAGCCCTAAAGAAGAAGCAACCCCAAGGCATGACCCTTCCCTGGCGGGAGCTGTGCGAAGGAGAGGAGGACATTCGTTTGCGGGCGTAGCGCAGGGCTCGGAGAGGACCTGGGGATGTACGGAGATGCGTGGATAAAGGCAAGCGAGCGAGGCTCGTGGTGGTTATACGCGTGCTGGTACCGGCGCGCGGGGGTGGGCGTGAGCGGCAGCCTCGTGAAGTGGTGGCGAGGGTGAGAGGAGGAAGAGAGGAATGAATGAAGACGGACTTCGAAACAACGGACCGCGGGTCGTATTTCATCGTTACTGGGCGCCGAGGAGTGGGGATTATCCTGCGGGAGATAACGACGCCTCTCCTCTCTCAGTCTTTGGATGGATGGCCCTGCGATTCGCCGATAGCCCGACGTCACGTCTCGGGGCAATTTCCCCCGTGACGACCATATATATGCGACATTGTCTATGAATCATGTAGATATGCTGAAAATGTGGTCAAAAGCCTTATCTCGGCTCCAGAGGGTGTAAGTGCCATCCTTATGTAAGCATAAAATAAATTCCGAGCGGGCAAAAGATTGTGATAACGATGAATCCCATGCATCATGCGAATGTCACGTTATCGTCGCAAAATAAAATTATCAAAGTCTTTAAAAGTATTACGAGGTTAATCATGTAATTCATTTGGTTATAAGATTCCTCAAGTTTGGGTGTTGAATTGCAACTACAAGGTTCACAATAAATTAAGTGACGCACATAAATAAAATGCTAAAACGAATTTTTGCATGACGTGAACTCATATACGCCATTGGACGAATGATAAACAAAAATTACAGGAATGAACTAGAGAAAGAGTCTTAAGATATGCAAAACAGTGAACCGTAACAGTTTCCTAAAATGTAAATGGGAGGTCAATCATTTTATCCATCCAGCAATCATTTACTCAAACTATTGCAACTGAATAGTCACGGAATTTATCAATGCATTAATCCAAATTGGTAAAGAATTCTTTTACCAAACAATTTCTACAATTTATTTCCAACGTTTTGAATACGAAGTAAATATTAGTAGGCACGAATGATGTATGAAAAGGAAGAAAATGAGAACACTGAATTTTATTTACATTCTCAAATTAGTTTCTGCATAACGGGAAATTGGCTAAAATCTGTCCACTTCTTAATAATAATCAACAAATACCCAGAGTCAAACGAACAGTAATATTCAAGCTAAGTGAATACGAGTGATGTATAAAAAAATAAGACCTTAAAAAGAATCCTTTACAATAAAGATTAGTACGAGAAAAATTGATTTACTTGTGGAACTTTTTTCTCCTACACAGTTTTAATAAAATTAAGGATACTTTGACAATTATTGACGCCTTCAGAGTTGTAAAATCTTAGCCATTAGTTAAAATACAATTACAAATAGCAATTTTGAATGTATCATTGAAACAATAAATGGTTACTTAAAATTGCAAAATGAATAAGAAAAACTTGAGGAAGAAATAAAAGTCTTATAAAAATGTCAAATGATTTTTCAAGCTCCTTTTCGGGGTAGAGAAAGGAAAGGAATAGGCTTTATGTATGGCATGACAGATAGAAGTTATGGAGAAGGTACCTATACCCGAAGAAAGGCAGAAATTGCAGCAAGCTATTGCGAGTGTACACTTGCAATACGTAGCACATACAAATTGGGATCATCCCGAAAGCCTCACTGAAAGATTAGTTTGGAATTCAGAAAGGGAAATACACTAAATCCTGAGAAATACCCTTAATTTCTTCACAATCCTGTAATATTTCAATTTGAATAGATTTTAAGGAGCAAAGTTCTCGATTAAAGGATATATCAAAAACCTTAGTATGCTTCCTAAACTTAAGCCTGTTGAAAGAGAATACGGTTTTCCGGTCAGAGAGTTATTTTTATATATTAAGCTGAAATTCCGAGCGAGAAGGCTCCCACGACGGATATTAGGCCACTGATTCGGCAACGGCACTGACCGGTTTGCAAGGAGAAAACCCTTCCACAAAGCCGCAGCCCAGTCATTCAATATCACCCTGCTCAGAATAAAAAAGACAACCCCTAATTGCCGAAAATAAAAGCACAAAATATGGACGAAGGAATTTCTACTCTCTCCTTCCTTCTCTCTTTGAGCTATCGAAATTGCATTACCCCGCTCACGAAAATGCAACTCCCCTCCGTGTAACTGTCTCAGCTGCGATGCCACCCGATAGCTGTCCCATTTCCGCTCCTTCTTTTTATGCCGTCGGGTAACCGGACGTCAAAACTTCTCACTTCACTTCCCATTTCTCACCACTTCCCTTCTTTCTCTCCCTCATCCCGCTCTTCCCGGGCTTCATACGAGGTTCATCAGATCGGCTGTTTGTAAAAAAAAATCATTGAGTCAGATTCCTTTTACAGGATGAGTCCAAAAAATGTATGAAATGAGAGAAACACGAGACGAGAGAATCCAGAACTTCATGACAACATTTAGCCGATATGAACAAATTGTTCTCGAGCAGTTGGTATTAGAAGGATATTGTTTATCTTAAAATTGTATACTTACTTGAATGACAGGGTTTCGAATTTTAATGTGAAATAAATTACAGTTTACGAGTGTTTACTAAGTTCACATTTTAAACTCACATTAGTAATACATATCTATCTATGTATCAGTTAAGTAATAGTTCACATAGTTCAAGTTTTCATACACAATAGTTCACAATTTCTGTAAAACTTCTATGTATTTTCTATGCAGTACACGCATTTATTTAAATATTCCACATGTTCAAGCCGCAATGAAAAACTCCATTTTCAAATAAAAACAGGTGCCAAGGTTACATCCTGGTCTTTTTTAAAACGACACCGACAGTAAAATGTAAAGAGTGAGAAAACGTATGGAAAATCATGGTCCTGCAAATATCATTGACGAAAATTTGGGTAATCTCTAAGCCAAATATTTTAGCGCAGATTCTTCAGGAAAATAATTGTGCAGCTAAGCTACAGATGAACCAAGAAATGCTCCTATGATTTAACGGGGCTCACTGCTTCTCTGCCTATGGTTCTTCCGTCATTTTACGTCTTTAGATTGCCCGTGTAGAAATATTAAATGGACAATCATTTCAAAAACCATTTTTTTCTACATTATTCAATAGTCTAAAATAATTACAATATTCTCTACACGTGTATAATATACTCATACCCAAAACTGTCGAAATTTACGCGAATATGATCTGTACTTGGTACGCATCTAGGCTGCCGAGTATATTCGGTTCCCATGCATACGAAGAGATACCATAAGGTTCCATATAAAGATCTGAAAAACATAGGTGGGTCAGGAAGACAAAAAGCATGATGAATCAAAAGAAATTCAGTTCACTGAAAACAACGAAATTACTCTTCTCCATCATGTGGGAGGGAAGTCAGCAATTTCGGCCTTCAATGCTCATTCGATCGTTTTTGAAACAACTGATCCGAATCGCCACACCATTCTCAGTAAAAGTGCCGCGACAAGAAACAAAATCGCCGATAATTATATATTGCTCTGAGCAGGCACCAATCCTTAACGCCCACTGTACATCACACCGAAAAACCATGTGCCAAATTACGACGGAGACGCCTGACTATCCAGATAACTTTCTGCGGAACTTCTTGATCAACGCAAGTCGGTTGTAATATTTCCATCTTCATACGTCAGCTCCGCACCTCAGGCGTATCTCCGTGCGAATTCCAATCGTCCCTTCCCCCACCCCTCCACGAGCTTCCCCCTTTCCACACCGCCCAACCGAAACACATTTCTGTCTCACACCTCCCCCACATCCTCCAGTCTGGAGGTCCGCGGTGAGCACCGGCGCATTCTTCCCCGCGCCATCCCCGCCCCCGCACATACCCGTCGCCGTCTGAGTCACCTGGGCAACTCCTCTCCGAGCTACTACTCCATCCGGACCAGGCACGACCCAGTGCTGCCAATTAAATCGTCTGTGAATACCAAGATTTGAAAAAAGTTGGCATAGGATGTCACGGCGTCTAAGAATTTCAGCGCCTTTACGGGGATACCTAACCAACTGTCTCCATCGCTATCGTCTCGGCCAAACCCCATTCAAGTCACCAGTAATCCATTCTGTGATACGCATTCTTTCATACATTAACTATGCAAGGGGACAACGTCACCCAGTCATTCCTCCCTCGATTAATCCACTTTCTGCCTAGGCACCCACACTGGAAATCCAATCCGCCAGGCAAGTTATAGACACTGAAAAATGTGGGACAGGTACACCATTAACATGCGGAGAGGTTTGTATGCAAGCATCGACCATATTCTTTATGTTTACGCTTTCTGTTTAGTTTTATAACTTTTTCGCGGAAATCCTTCGCGCGATCTTAAGTATTGGTACAGTGGTTGATGCATTCAGCTTTCCCACTAGAGCGAAATACATACAGATTTTAAAATCGAAAAACCAACATGGTCACAGTAAATTTTCATGTGCATGAATAACATACATTATATACTAATTTTAACATACATAAGAGATTGACAAGATCATATTCAAAGTTAACAGTAGCGGCTATGGAAGATACATATGTACCAACGCCCACTATTATTCATTTACATGAGAATTTTACGGTTCTTTTTTAGTACCCTGGATGCCACATCTAGGGTGTGTGGCAGGAGGATAAAGGATCGCTCTCTAAAGCAGTGATGTTGAAAATGTATGATTTCCCCCATCCTACTATGGTGGGAGAGATCATATCGATAAAATTAGAGAGATAAAGTATAGAAGAGGTAGATTTCAGATGTCATTTTTTCCTCAAACGAAAAGGGATCAGGATAACATTGTTCGACCGCGGTGGGGTAAAAATGTTCGGGTCAAAAGTAGTCTGGTGCGTATTCACCCCCTGCCAAACACTAGCAGAGGTCTCTAGGGTACTTAAATATCGCATAATAACGAGCTAACATCCTTAATCGAAAACGTTTCGGTGCATCAACAAAATTAGCACACCACAAAAACGGGTACGCCACAACCGGTACTACTTAATAGGCCGCAAAACGAACTTTTTTCTTGCATCATGTCTCGCACCAGGTAACTTTTTGTGGTCCCCCGTAGGGACCTGGAGAGGCGGGTGCGTGCGCCGTGGGGCAGAATCTCGTCGACTGGGAAAGTCCTTCATGGGTATAAGTTGGTAGGACTGCCGGCTCGTCCCACCGCTCGAGGGGACTAGCCGGCCCCACCCTCCTCCTGGCGCCAGCTCCCACCTCGGTTGGGGAGGGGTGCGGTGGAGGGACGGGAGACGTCGGGGAGGGGCGCGCCCCTCGGCGCACCCTCCCTCACACCACGCCCTTCGCGATATCCCCCTCTCTCTGCACCCTTCCCTCCCCTCACTCCCCCACACTCATTCCACGTCCGAATTTCTCCCGACCTCATCGCTTCGTAACTGTCCACATTATGCCTCCTTCACGACGACACATCGGAAATTAGCAATTTTACTAACACCCTGTCGAATCCAAATGAATAAATGTATGTATGTATATATATATATAATAGCGGGTCGCGGTGGTCTCGTGGGTAGAGCGTGGGACTACTGACTGGAGGGTCCCGGGTTCGATTCCCGGGCAAGACACTCTGGGCACCTGCATTTTTCGGGTACCACATCTTCCTGGGAAACCATAACCGGCACAGGGAAAGGAACTGGCCCCCGTACCCTGATGTGTGAATATTCACACGCCGTCGGGCTTGGTACATGGGTGAGCTCTACCATCACCTACTAAACCGACCTTCGGGTTGATTACTGTGTTTATGGTTTTTTATATATATAATATAATATACACATGTATATACATATATATAATTTCCGATGTATGTATTATTTGTATAAAAAAAAGTATAACGCAGATATACATATATTCCTACATGCATTTATCTATCTATATATATATATATACACACACACAGACACATACACACACACATTTTTTGTGTGTGCATATATACTCGTATATATAAATATAGAGAGAATAGTAGAGGAGAGTAGAGTGTTTTGCCTAATTGTGTTTTGTCTGGAGTCAAAAGATATTTATTTGATACTTGTGTCCACCCAAAAGTCTACCTTAACCGGTACCTTAACACACCCTAAACGGCACTATAGAACACCCTCACCTCCTAACACACACACTAGCGGGGCAGCTTGCAGGGCACTAAAATACCTAAATAACACACGCAAATTAAAAAATAAACCACAGCACATGAGGTACAGCAGTTGTGTATTGAAAAAATTAACTTAAGGACATAATAACAATTTAACTCTGCTCTGAAGGTGTGACTTATCTGCTTTTTGCTTCTCCTTCCACAAAACGGTGGAAGAACGAAGAGTTACGTCGAAGCGAATGAGCCTTATATACCCAGGTCGTGTCCGGAATCACGGGAACGTCCGAGAAAAAAAGAAAAACAAAAGAGTCCGCTGGGGTCCCACGTCGAAGGATTAAAGGAAAATGGAAGAAAACCCTTCTTGGAAATCAATTATGCCAACTCAATTCTTGAAATCAAATAGCCAGCTTTATGGTTGATTCGAGGTATATAATTCAATAGCCAAAACGCCGAAGGGATGAATGCATGCAATTCCAAAACGGTGGCTATTAAAATCTTGGAGGCATTTGTAAAAAAAATAAAAGATTTCTCTTCTAAGTGCGGTGGTGGAAAATAAATTGGCTTCTTGGCGACCGTCTCTGGGTGAGTCTTCACTAGAAAACATTACTTGCTCTATGCAGAGAAATAATTCATGGGGAACGGGAAACACTTAAGCACCGAGGGAAATATATTTAAAAAAAAAAGGTTTCCGAAGAATCCTCCCGAACATGAGGTATGCACTTATGTTAATATTAAATTATTCCACAGCATCAGAATGCAATAACCCTACTCTTTTAAACATCCAATTTCCATTTCCCAGTTTTCCTTTTTCACAACTTTCAGTGTGAGTTATACCAAGTTAGTATCATCAAAGATTTACCTGTGTTTACTCCGCCCACTTTCCTATTTCCATCTCATAAAATACGTATAAAAAATTTGAATTTCATCAACACCCACTCCTCATACTATTTTTAAATGATATTTCACGCAAATTTTTTTTCACAAACCTGCAACGCAGGACCAAAGGTGCGAAGTAGAGGCAGAAGAATAACATCTGGTGCTGTTGATTCAAAAATGGAGGTCGGAAAATGGCACTGAAAGTGGCAAAGAAAAATATGGGAGTAGTTTTCCCCGCAATTTTTTCTGCGGAGGCGTCGCTCACCCAAATTAGTTTCGCACCTCAAGTTTTAAACAAACAATACTGTATGGATGGCAACATGCGCCGGAGGTACCCTCACCTCTCCTGCATCATGTATCAATCTCCTCCCTACCCTCGAGCGGCGAAATCCGTCGCCTCCTCTGCGACCTACGCCAAGAGGAGACGGACCGGCCTGCACCCTCCGCCTCCCCCTTCCCAGACGAGGGAAGTGGGCGGGGTGGGATAAATAGGGTGGGGCACCCAAATGGAGAGGGATCGCAGCCGGGAATCCAACAGCGGGGCAATGGGTGACAAAGGCGGTTATGGGCGGGGAGACGACCGGGCGGGCCTGTCTGGAGTGCGAAATCGTGGCAGACATTGGGTCAGAGAGTAGAGATGGCCACAAAGCATATGATGATGAGTGCGAGGAAAGGGATCCAAGACTTCTTCCTCACCCATTGTATTCGCCGGTTTGGCGGACGGTAAGAGAAGTTCACTTGCCTCAAACTCAAAACAAATTATATTTTACTCACTTTTTCATAGCAAATAACTTATACGACGAGAAACGTGAATGATTACCCATATTCACCTCGCAAAACTTTCCATTTCATCTGCAGAAAAATTAAGACCATCAGTAAAAAAGCACAAGTTTTTTGTCTCTCTTTATTTTATCATATTGGCAAAAACCATAAATAACCTAATGTTAAGTTATGTTACACTCTGACAATCGGAATCATTTTGTAATATTAAGAAATTCGAAAGCTATTGCTGAACTTTGAAAATGCTATTCGCACTAGCACAAGAATATGAATCAAGCAACATTGTGCCTACTAGTTACGATATTACCCACAAAGATTCTACGTACCGAAGTTTAATGTTAATAAAATAAGTAAATGAGTGCATTGAATTAATAATTATGCCAAGGAAGTTTTTCAAACTTGTGCGCTATGAATTTAGCAAGGGGATAACTAACACTAAAATCAAAAGAATTTAACAAAACATGCTGAGTAGAAAAAGTTATCAAAGACTCAGTACAAACTTTCTCAATTCACTCAGTACAAAACAATGCTGCAAATCACCGAAGGGATTGATACTTTATATCAAAAGTATAGTTCTTTTAATTTGGAATTTTTTTCCAGTTTTGAAATCTTATGATTAGCCAAAAGCATAAACCTTTTATAATAGCATGTAAACGTAGCATGAGGCAAACATTTCCTCACACGTGTAATCAAATCTTGCCGAGTTAAAAGGTGAAATTTGGGGGCGACCAGGATCCCTAACGTGTAAACAAGCATTCATTGCTGACTCATGTTACTTATTACATCAAGCAAATCGTCAAATTCATGGTCTAAGGCCCGTGGGGTTAAGGTGGAGTGTTTCACTTTCCACCGACATCCAAAGGAGTCATCCTCCATCCAGAAGAAATAAATTGTATTTAAACCTTTTCCATAGCAATAGTAAACTCAGCGGTGGCGTTCCTTTCCACTTCGGTTGAATTGTGCCGTTCTGATCTCGATTGAAGACGAGACGAAATGCCAGGTAAAGTAATCGCTGAAGGTACGGTAAACTCTTCCTTTTCACGCCCACCCATTGGAAATTCTGCTCCTGCCTCGCGGGAGGAAGGGCTTCCTTTCAACCGAGACGAAGATTCTGTAGAAAGAACCGATTGACACAAATTTCCGGTATTTGCCTGCTTTGCTCACTAAATGTAATTGCAAGGGAAAACGAACTAAGTAATTTTTCCTCAACGGAGCCAAAGGCAGAAATCTATTTCGTTTGAATGAACATACAAGAAATTTTAAATGTTGTTCACCCGTTTCCTTCATTCCATTCAAAAATCCGGTTTGCGTTAGCAGTTCATCCAGAAAGACAATGCACAAGAAAGTATAAGGAAGAAAGAGAAAGTAAATGGCGTATGAAACAGAAAAAGATAGGAAAATCATTAAAAAAAAATTAGTTAGACTGGCGGAAAAGAGTATGTTTTAAGTTTGCTCACTTTTGCGCACTTCGATGTGACTACAGAAGAATTCATCTATGAAACAAATATCTTGGGGTACCAACTTATGTTTAAGGCAATACTTGTTTTATTTATTGCCTTATAGCACGAAACGCTACGGTAATTATCCATACGAAAGTTTTCACGCCTCATTTCCTGGTTGTCTCCAATAAAAATAATGGTATAACAAATTTTTGGTTCAAATGGAGCCAGAGGTAATAATGCTAATTATAATCGGTCGGTTTTTTTCTCATTCCTAAACCGCGCTGGCGGATAGAAAGATGAGAGACGGAGCTGAAGGGGGTCGGGCCGTCCGTGGATGGGCGAGCATTATGCGGGGCCGCTGATTAATCGCATATCCCACGGCGCCATAGAGTGCGCGTGAGATGAAGATGGAGGCGTTTCGAGAGCGTGGCTGGAAGTGGGTGGCCGTGGCGGAGTCCATCCGAGGCAGGCACGTCCGGCCGCTGCCCACGCCGGGTCCGGGCGACCGACGGGGCGTGTGAGCTGTCAGGCCGGCGCTAATGGGGGGCACGGGGTGGTGCGTCTCCGCGATGAAGAGAGGAAAGGTTTTTCACGGGTGTGGGAGGGGAGGAGAGGGAGAGCGGGTGGGAGGGGATGGAGAAATCCACGAGAATGGATGGCCACGGGACGGAATATGGATGTGGATGGAGTGTCCTGCGTCGATGCACACCCGCAATCCCGTTCACTCTGGCGCGGGAGGAAAATGTGTAGCATGGAGAGAGATGGCCGTCGACCCGAGGAGCAACACGCTGCTGCCGATAAAGCCGGTCCGTGTTCCCCCCGACAAATCTCTCGGACTTTCCCTTCCACGGACAGCGTCACTGGCGTTTAGAGGATAAAAATTACACCGCTTATTGCCGCGAAAAAAAGACAACCTCTTCTCTAGCAAGAATTATTCTCTGACAGAATCGAAGGGGGCAAAGGTTGATATCGGCAAGGGAAAAAACGGAGATGTTCTCCTGGGTCTATATTAAGGGGGGGGACATTAATATTCCGCTTCATTTTACTCATAATTTGATGGGAAAAGACCGGCAAATTCAGCCAGGTGGGAAAACTACTCCGTGAACGCTATTCCAACTCTGCCTGGGGTAGGGAGTTCGAACCCGCCCATCTCACCTTCGGTACGGATTCTGTGACACCATGTGAAGATTTATATTGACTTGCATATCCCCGGTAAAATTACCATTCGACGGAGGAACCCAATTTGAACTAATGTGCTGATGAAATAGGAACACTCTCGGAAAACTTTCGCTATCACGAGAAATATTTCACTTCGCCACTACTGGCAACCACATAGGAAAGTCACTGATGTCATCAATGTTCTCTAGTGAAACTAGAAAATAATGCCTCCGTGAAAGTGAAGGGGAATTCCCATTTGGTTCAAAATAAACCGTAATAACGGTGGGTATTGCACTCATCACTACTACGAATAATTATCGGAAAGTAAGTTTGAATCGGTGTGAAGTTTAATGCTAGCGACATTAAAAGCACGGGAAATCGACGCAATTTCCCAGGCGGTAAAATTCAACAGTTTCTTGTCCGCTTATCTTCTGCGAAAAAAGCAAAACGTTTCCCGAAAAGGGAGATGGGGATATAACAGAAGGTGAGGTCATCACCGCTCGCGCATGCAAGGCAGACAACTTGTTCCTGATTGCCGTTGGTATTAACGCCTTTCCCCTCGACAATTGAGGCGAATTTGGAAAGCTTTACGGCCGAGGTAAGCTGGTTGAAGTTCTGTACACAAGCGAAGACACTTTAATTATTCCAAAATATAAGGTGGTCTCCCTCCCATACACCTTACATCTTGAGAGGTTATGACGTTGACTGACATCGCCATTACGTCACATCAAAATCACCCCCTTCAGGATGGATTTAACTGAGTCTCCACACACTTCTTCGGGAAATCGGCTGTTGTAAATGGATCAATTGCCTAATAGAAAAGCCATGATGAGCTCTATGTGATTGAGGAATGACCTTTTGGCTCAGTAATTCTGACCCGGCACTCCATAGAGCACCAGCGCAAAAACTATGGCAAACGATATTGAATTCGGACGGAAGAAAGCCGAGGTTTAGACATAAATCGAAAATATTAACATTCACACAGGGAAGATTTTGAAAAAAATTCATCCATTTATATTCGTTTTGCAAATAAATTTCCCCTTGATATATCTACGCACCACTGACAAACACTTCAATATTTCTCGTTCTTCACCAGTCAGGCACTCAAGACAATTCGTTATCGTTCGATCTCTCACAGAATCAAATACAAGGTAATCTCCACTAAGTGGTTATGTTACGGCCACGTCACTTCGCTAATAATGGGCGAATATCTATTTTCCGCTCATCAATCGAACCATTTAATTACTTAAAGTACATTTTTCTAATAATATTTTCGAAAGTATTTCTTTTGACTTGTTGTGCTATGCTTATCGATTCTGGGACGTGTCTTGCCACATAAACCAAATACCGCAGTAGATTTGCCAATTAGGGCCTCTGGAAAATCCCAGAAAACAAATGGTAAACATCCTTGAGGACTTAAATGTATGTAGTTTTATCACAGCCGTGGTAAGGAGGTATATAATACCTCCTTAAGAAATTATAATGCACGATAAAAAGCTAAATTACTTCGATGAATTTAAATCTAGTCAATTTTGTGCACGACAAATTTCGACTTAAGCAAAAACTGTGCTTCGGGCTTTTCTAAAAAGGATTTATGAATGAAATACACAGTTCAGAAATAAAACAGCATCTCTCTTCCCAAGGAGAGTTCATTAAGTTGGTGAGCATAAATTATGCCTACATAACACCCC
>CM073771.1:58354368-58500501 GCA_037158775.1 Hetaerina titia
AACAGAGATGGTAAAAATGAGGTAAAATCCTCAACATTCTCCCACAAGAGAAAATTTTTTTTCTGCGACAGAGAAGCTTTTCAAGCCGTTATTCCGGCTAAAGACGTTCTGGTAAACTGGAAATTTTGGGGAAAACCGCGAATTTCAGCACTCGGAGGGACAGCGGACGCTGAGGGGCGAGAATCTTATTTATAAGACGTGAGTCATCAGAAGAATATTGAAACACCGTTGAAATGGCGAAATGCTGCCATGTACGAAACGAAACCAGTGATTTCAACGCCTGAATAATTGCACAGAGTCAACGTGTCAATGCCGCCAAAGAGATTTTCTCATTCAGACTTCAAAGCATTTCGAATATCACGACGTCCACAAACGCAAAGACTTAATTCAGATCACCCTGGGCTCTCATCCTCAATGATACCGAATAGCTCGCTTCGCTCATTCAAATACAGTAACATTGTCTATAGTTCTTTTGACAATATCCCTGCTTTCTCCGTCGATTAAATTTCGGAAAATTGTTACTATATTAAACCAAGCAGGTTTAAAAAGGCCCGATTTTCTTAAAATTTTCATTATGAAGGAAGACCATTGCATAGAATACGTCGAACAATCCTTGAATGGCTCTACGCAGAAGAATTTGAGAAGGAAAAAAAAAATATAAATTACAGGAAAACACAGAAATTTAAAGAGAAAATGAAATTTAATCGGAGTTAAAGATAAAAATGGAAACATTTCAAATTGCGGCTGAAATAAGAATACGCTTCCTAGTCTTCCTAGGCTTCAAAGTTTTAGTCCAGATTTAAAGCAACCGATTCAACTTTAAAATATTTTCTGTATCTGATTTAGTAGAACAGTTATTTAACAATGCACGTATATCTTTCCATTAAGTACCTCCAATTATATGAATAGGATTTAATTCTTTCTTTCTGGAAGCAGGAATGTTTATGCAGGGTTTAACATTAAAAGCGAGGGATGATTATCATAACGTAACTATTGGAGGGTCAAAAACAATGCTTTGATGAACAAAAAATGTCGATGATACCCTAGTGAAACCTACAAATGTAAAATCCTGATAACACTGCCTACCATCTGTAAATTGGTCTGATCGGAATCTTCCAAAGGAGAAATAAAATCTTCACGCAGCTCTATAAGCTTCCGAGATATACGTTATTTAAAATCCATGAAGAATAAGAATATTCTTGGAATTTACGTCATATGAATACGAAGGGGATACGTGTCTTGAAAAATTCATTTCACGGTTCAACTTTAATGTCCTGTGCGATAAACATAATGATTCCCTCTTGGAAAGGGAGGAGACCTCGGAAGGGGGAGAGGAATTCGCGGACGAACGCCCATTAGTTCCCCCGATGCCAATGTAAACACTCAACGCTCCGCGATCGATGCGAGAGTTGAAATTATGCAAAACAGTGAATACGCGAGATAAAAAATGCGGGAATCGGCTGATAAGCGAGGCCCATTGGAAAGATCGGAGGAGTAAAGTGGTGGCAAGGGTGGATGGCGGCGGAGAGGAGGAGAGAGTTGAGTAAGATGGTCGGACGGGATAAGGCAAAACGTCCTCGCGTACGTGAATTCGGATTGGCTAGCTGCCAGAGACCACTCAAGAACCGTTATAAATATTTGCACCATTAGAAAATGAGGGAGGGATGTGTTTGAAAATTTCGCGATTTTCTTTTTTGTTCCGCTTGTCACGAAATACAATCTCAAATAAAAGGCAAGTGTGGACAGCAACTTAAAGCTATTACCAAAAACCTACATGTTATCGGTGACAAAAACTTAATCCATAGCACTAAAAAAAGTAATTGTTTCACACGTAATGTCGGATGATGGACGGGGCATCAGACACTTTGACATCCCACTGAAGCCGAATAAATTCGAATGCAGTAAAAATATGGGAGGGACAACAAATCCGACCCTATCTCACGGTTCTCTGAATAGCTTTTCAAAGGTGGATAAAATCTTGAAATCTCTCAGGTAAAAGTAATTAGTGCCACACTGGAGCACGACATTCCGAAAATAGCACTCTCTGTGAAGCCACAAAAATCTTAGTCTTATGAGAATGAATCCGAAGAATATTACAGCTAATATATGTTATGAATAAATAGAAATCATTGCTGTTTTTAGTTAATAAAAATTCACAGAGCAGCCCAATGTGAGGGAAAAATATTTGGGTATAATAACTCCACCGTTTTACGAGGTGCATGCGTTTTTATTGAGAGAGAAGGGCGGAAGAAGCACAATGAAGGCACAGGCAAAGAAGCAAAGTTAAAATAGGGAGAAGCAAGCAAATCAAAACACAAGTACTGAACTAAATAGAGGGAGAGTAAGAATGAAGATGGGGGTAGAGGAAGAAAGAATGTTTGTAATGGAGGCAAAAAGTAGAATTTAAGGCCCGCTCGAACAGGGAGGAGAGGTGGAAGAAAGAGGGGAAAAAATAGCAAAGAAACTGATTCCGTCGATTGGAATACATGTAACGGTTTTCTATATCGGATGATGGAAGGGGCATCAGACACTTCACCTCGCTTTGAAGACATTTTTTTCGGAGGAAAAAATAATGATAATAATAATGATGATGCGGCGGAGAGGAAGGGGCGGAGGAAGGAAGAGAGGGAGGAAAGGAGAGAGGGAGGGAGGTAAGAAGTTTTTCACACGGTCGGAATAATGGGGAGTGGAGAATGGTTTTAGTGGGTGGACGGGAGGGGAGTTTCAAAATGGCAGCTTTTGTGACGAGTGGGTGGGAGGGATGAGTGTTTACCCACCCTTCGCGGTCCCCCTTCTCTCTCCTCTTCGGCCCACGATTCTCCCCTCTTCCTTAAATCTCGCCCTCTTCAACAGAAGGGAAGTGGCAGGGGTTCTAACGATAGTTTCCCGACACACCATTCACGGTGCGTGAAGTATTACAGAACGGGGCCGCAGTAGGTAACACAGAGCATGTCCGATGGGCCAACTCCCTTTCCACTCCGCATTCTACACCTATGCAGATTATGATTGTACACGACGCTTCCCTTCTTCCATATAAAAACACTCCTTCGTCCGTCACTCTTACATTTAACTAAAGCCAGTATTTATTTTTATTAAACCACACACCGAGGTAATAGGGGTAGGTAATTGATATTCTCGAAATTATGGTCTGCTTTAATTTAATCGGCTGAATTCGCATTTGCTTGATGGAGTTGTGTTCTGTTATTCAGGAAACACATCAATGATTGATTCGCTTTGATCAATTCCCAGATGGTGGAAATCAGAGAAAATTCAAGGCCATTAATGATTGCAGATGCCAAAATGATGTTATTATGGTCATTCGCGCAGGGCTCTCTCCATGATCCTATAACCAATCACGAATGGTACGGACAAACGGATTCAGGTAAAATAAGAAACGTTTCTCCAACTCTTACACGGACATTCTTTTCTTACCTTCCCGAAAACCACTATAAAACGTTTCTAAATGCTGCAGACCAAATCTGTAACCTCAAATTACATGCAACTAACAAATTATTTGAAATGCCTAAAATCAATTTCCTATTAGAAAATGATCCAAGTTAAATCAGAATGAAGTTTACAAGACATTAAACCGTGGCTGAACGGAATAAAGGATTATTCTGTTAGATGGGGCAGGGTATATAATTCAGATATATATATATATATAATCATATATATATATATATATATGTATAATATATATATATATATATATATATATATATATATATATATATGTATAATATATATATATATATATATATATATATATATATATATATATATATATATAAACTTGAAAATCCCGCCATACGGCGCACAAATATTCATTCAAACAGAAATAGGTATAAGGAAAGGGGATAGGAAAACACATAAAAGGCGAAGACAGGACATGTGGGGAAGGCGGTTTTTGAGCAGATCACGAAAGTAAAAATATTTCCCTATCCGGGATTTGAACCACGGACCTTCCACTTTCCGGGCGGATGCTCTACCAGTTGAGCTAATAGGGAAACCTGATCCGGATAGGGAAATATTTTTACTTTCGTGATCTGCTCAAAAACCGCCTTCCCCACATGTCCTGTCTTCGCCTTTTATGTGTTTTCCTATCCCCTTTCCTTATACCTATTTCTGTTTGAATGAATATATATATATATATATATATATATATATATATATATATATATATTTCTTGAAGAGGGACCTGATGTAGATGAGGTGGCTGGATTGGGTTTTGCTTAGAGTTACAAAATATTTATTTGATAGTTGTGTCAATCCAAAAAAAACCCTACCTTAACCGGTAGATTACCTAATAATAATATATTTTTCTATATATTCCTAAATTGTGCCGTCCAAAAAAAAATTACATCTAAATGTCATGTCACAAGAACCGATTTATGAAAAAGTCTACATTATAAAATGTGCAACGAACAGAACTTATCTCATCTTCTATCTTACTCTCTATTCTCAGATACGAATCAAGAGGAGAGAGAGGGGATGCACGTGATTTTACCCATCGATGGAGAACGTCAAGAACAAGGCCAAAGTTATCATCAAAAACAGCGACAAAGAACTCACTCACTTGCAGATATTCAAACCCCCCACCCTCCCCGCTATAATTCGTGATCTCCTCTGACAGTTCATTTTATAAAAGTCAAGTGAAAATTTATGGTATGCCCCACAACAGCGGAGCACGAGCTTTCCGTTTGGAGGCTCAGAAATGAGCGAATAAAAGTGACACACCACGAATACATAGAGACTTTCACTAAAAAAACACTTTTTCGTGGTTTTACGACACATTACATCTACATATACGCAATACCTCGCAAGCCTCTCAAGGGCGTGTAGTCATGACATCGAACTTTTAGAAATAAATACTTGCTTAGAAGTTAACACTAACACACAAACATACGATACATTTCTGCATAATGAAATAGTAAGTGGGTTCGAGTAAGGTTTTGAATTTTGCTTTTCAAAATTAGAGGATAGGAGTGGTTAAGTCTGATTATCTTATGATTACATATTGGGCGAGAAAAATTAGAAAGAAACCGTCAAAATTCACTACGTTTCCATTTATGTGACAACAGAGAATTTATCCAGCAAAATCCGAAAATAGAAAAAGTTCATAGCGACAATTTCCTACCTACAGGTTCCTCTGACCACATCTCTCGGGTCGGAGTGACTGGTTCGCCGCGCCTGATCCGACCCTCAGGTTAAGCATCGATGCTCCAAAACTATTTCCCTCCCCGCTGGTTCTCGCGGGGAATCTTTCAGATTCCAGCGACGATTTGCATTCGCGTCTCTTCCCTTCGTTCTTTCCTTTCATTTTATGGGCCATTGGCTCATGAGACAAAACTTCCAAGGGCTGGTTAAGCGCTACGTGAGAACCACTTAGGTTAACACAAAAGGTTTGAGCAGGCTACGGGTACTTCAGAATAAAAGCAAAAAAAGCAAGCCTCGTATTGTTGGAAAAGTTACATATTTAAGCCCCCAGATTAAAATGCGGTAGGAGGATCCAACTCGCCCTCTCCCCTGTTTCAAATCCTAGAATGCCCGCTTCATTAAGTGATACCTGTAATTTCATCCTTCAAATAAGACCCAAAGGAAAGGGCCCGCGGCCCCCGTGCATGGACCTATAATCCAGGTGGCTGAACTCATTTTTTGTGTCCACGGACTCCAAGCCGTTCCGCGAATTTTATCTCCACCTTCCTTTTGCTCCAGCAGCTATTATGCCCAGGAGTCTGCTATTACTAACATCGGAGACGCCCAAAGAGCCGGAATGAAAACAGGAGTAGGGGGTTTTCTTGGTGAAGTGAGGAATACATACCGACATCAGGGAGAACATTTGGGCTTCTCATTACTCAATCACTGCTCGATGGATGGGCGAAGGATCGCGCCCCTTATATAGCGGCAGTTCAACTCGGAGCGGAGCACATCGTTTCTTGGTAATAAACGACAGGACAGTGTTGGTAATTTTATTATATGTCTTGTGGAAAGGAAATAAAGTTTTGGAGCAGGGAAACCGGTACACGAGGTCAATTATCCGTTTGAGGGCACGGAAATAATAAAAATATAATTAACACCAGATGGCACCTAAACGACCCTCACGATAAAACAAGAATTGTTTTGCAATTATGCGAAAATATCAACGGAAAATTTCCACATGGCGTTGGGATTTCCATCTGATCAGCATTAAAAAAAAACTCTCCGTTGTGTTCCTCTTTTATTAACATTTCATAACATTTTGGTTCGATGACATAAAATAACACATTTTGAACATTCATAACGCATTATGAATGTTCAAAATGTGTAACTTTATGACACTGAACTATATAAAAAAACATTCCAGTGCATCATAAGAGGTGAATTCGCTCAGGTACATAAAATAACTTCGAAGAAGTAGTCGGAAATGTTGAAAAACACACATACGCGTCTTATAACTTAGAAATAATCCGCTGACTTTAGCAAATTATCAGAGAGCATTTTAACCATCATCACTGAACCACATTCTTGAATATGATTAAAGGTATACAAAAGGCATACTGCGGACTAAGAATGGTTTTTTTTCGTGTTCCATCTTGATGCAACAGTATCTGAGGTGCTAATTTCCGCCACTGTTGTGTTCAAATTCCGGAAAATTTCACCCTTAAGTGAAGATAAGTGGGTCAAAAACGGATGTAAAATTTTTATGAACACATTTACAGCTTGGAATGCAGAAGCCATTATAGCGTACATAATACCATAATTACCTCTGCGAAAGAACCCTATTACAAAATGGGCGAGTCCATGGATAGGATTTTTTTCAGGATCAAATGAACGTGACCGTAGAGTCTAATAGACCTAAAGAACGGATGGAATAGCCTAAGCCTTGTGAGCAGGAGAGCATGGAGGAAAAAAAGCGACACGGGGAATATAACAAAAGATTCGGGCTTATCGTATGAGGCGGGTGAGACAGTCGCCCTTGGCCCTTACGAGAGAGAGAGCCTGAATAATAATGTTTTACGAGCTCCAGCTTGCGCAACGTTACATCACGATCGGTGCCGCGGATTCATTTTCCACTTGGCAAGTCATAGCCAAATAATAAAAAAAATAAAATATTATATATATATACATACCGAAGGGAAAAAACGTAACCTGACTGGCTCCTCCCACCGAAACGGCTTCGGCACGCTTGGACCCGCTCATTTGTTTTTTCGCACCCCCTTGACCTCCTTAGGAGAGAGCATCATCTTTCTCTTGGCCCTCGCCCACACCTCCACCCGAAGAGAAAGAGCGGGGGAACCTAACACCGCCCACGCCCGTTCCAGAAGGGAAACAAAAACCTCTTCCGGTGAATCCCGACTCTTGTAAAGGGCAAAGGCGACGCTGGGTTTCCCTGCTGTCTTTCTCCATCCCTCTCACTTTTTTGCTGGAGGAGAATTTATTTATTTCACATTAATCCGGAAACAGCACTTAGGACTTTACACCGGAATTGAAACAATGATATAACAATAGTCAATTACATACCCCCAAACTCTAGGCGGAGAAAAACCCACTTAGCCGGGACTCGAACCCTCGACCTTTGGGTTGGCAGGCGAGGACGCTACCCGGACACCACAGGGGCCGGCGAATGCAAGCTTCCGAATGAATTTTTGGAGTGGTCCATGGCAGAATCACTTCGACGGGTTCAACGGGAAATCGTTCAAACCGAATCTCTTCATAGATCTTTGTGTCACATTCGAGGAATTCGCACTGTTTTCCCTTTCAAATATTTTATCCCCGGAGATCTGAAAAACTATTGGTTAAATAATTGAGCCAAACACAAGAGTAAATTTGCGAGACTAGAGAACAACTGCTTTGGGAAAATATAAGGCAACGCGCATCGACTGAAATATCTAAGATAGGAACCTATGCAGGTGTGAACACTTGTTGTTATATTAAACTTATTATAAATTTTATTTATTATATTATAAAAGTTTTGCCGGCCTCGGTGGTGGCGGGGTAACGTCTTCGGCCGCCAATCCAAAGGTTGCGGGTTCGATTTCCGCATAGGTGGGTTTTCCTCCACCTCTTGGGTGTTTGTAATCGTCTCCATTGTTTTAACTGTTAATAGTCCGATGTAAAGGCCAAAAAGTGCTGCTTTCGGATAAGGCTGAATAAATAAAGGTACCAATCAAACGACATGACTTTTGAAGACACGTAAATAATCCATGACAACATAGTGTAGCAGTAACAAACAGTATAACATTCGGAATGCTTACAACGGTTGTTGCATGGGTAGTGTCCGGTAGCCCTCCTTCCACGCGCTCTTTTGGTGGATCGCGGGGTGCTCCTGGTATATGTGGAAATAGTGTAAAAAAAAATAGTTGTTGACCTAGCATCCCCTGCCATACGTTCTTGCGACGGCTTGCGAAGTAGTGTACAGATGTAAACGAGAGAGTATATGGATTGAAAGCCCAGCTACAATTATTTGGAGCAATAATAATATATAAATAATTACAAATGAATCAGTGAGGCTGGGGCGGTAATTACAAATCCGGAAATGGAAGTGGAAATTACTTCTGATTCATTAATCTGTACCCTAGGAATGGATTCGAACGGAATGAGAATTAGGACTCACCTCGATCCGTCGATCGCAACGGGATAGTTCGGTAACAATGCAATTGAGGCTGTTGCGTCACTTCCTCTTTACTTCGTGAGTTACAAAGCTCGGGTTTTCAGACACGGCATGAGTTTAAACCGGCCCGCTGGCGAAAAAAATAAATGAATTTACGCGGGGTGAAGGGGGTGGGCGGCGTGAAGTACGAAGAAGACCTCACGAAAACGGCCATCTTGACCTCAACCAAAATGGTTCGGGCGACCGCCGGAAGCCAAGTCACGGCGAATCCGAGTCGGAGTGAGAGGGAGCAACGTCGTGGCGACATTGACCCCTAAGGGGAGGCAGGAGGAAAGCACTCACTCGATACCGCGATTACCGCGCTGGGAAACGATCCACCCGCTACACTCTCTTCCTGTTGAAAAATAAATTACTCCCCGTCCTCATTTCCTTACCACATCATCCAACACCCACCCACGTCTAGAGACAAGGATGTTCCCCACGGATGGGCGCATGAGGAATATCGGGGCAGGGATGGGCAGCGTGTCCCGATACCTTTTCCCGCGGGCGAATTCCAGCGATTGACCTTTGAAGTCAACTAATGCCCCAAGTAAAACTAAAACTTTTTAGGTTTTCAAAGTTGCAATTTATTTACTCCTACACAGACGTTTTCAAATGGTGATAAAGAGCTAGGGCGAAGGTTTCCAAACTTCCTGGTGAGGATATTAAAAAGAGAACTCCGGCTTGTTGGCTTGGGTGAAGGTCTAAGGGTGCTCAGAGAGGTCGCCCGGAATCGTAACTGAGCTCTCCTGCTATAATCCATATTACAATTCTAGCTTTTCCTCATTCAACTTCTGACGCCGATATTTAATGAACTTGGTGTTTTATTTGATCACAGTTTTAATTCCAGAAATAAAAATGCTGAGGTGTAGCTTGGTCTTTTTATTTACCACCACAGTAATCAACCTGAAGAGTTCAGGAGGTTGGTTCAAGAGGTGATGATGGAGCTCGCCTGGGGCTAAGCTCAATGGCATGTGAAAATCACACATGTAGGGGGGGTCAGTTCCATTCCCTGTGGTTTCCCAGGAAATCTGCTACCCGAAAAATGATACAACTTGGTTGAAGATCTGAGGGCGCTCGGAGAAGTCACCTGGAATCGTATCCGAGCCCTCCCGCTAAAATTCAAGCACTCTAACCCCTGGACCACCACGTAATCCTTAATATCTAAATTACTTTTACAACGACTCTTTAAAATAGCCACTACGGCATCCCATTATAAGTGGCCTTCTCATATTATACTACATAAATGGAGGCTATATTGAACGATGACGAATACTTACGATTTGAGTTGAGATATGTATGGGACCTTGGTTTCCTCTTAATATATTTAATATTTTATCTTATTTGTATAACTTTTGCTCGGTTCAATTTTGTCAAACCTATGTGAGGTATTGATTTGTTAAGGAAGAATAATTAAATATTTTGCTGTTGAGTGGATAGAAGGTTAATAATACGCAAAGGTATTAATCCGCGTCTGAGAGATGAACGGAGGAATTTTATTGATGGAGTTGATCAAAGAAAGAGGATAAAATGAGTCAAAACATGAAGATATTATTGATTATTATTAGGTAAACTACCGGTTAAGGTAGGTTTTTGGATGGACACCACTATCAAATAAATATTTTGTAACTCCAAACAAAACCCAATCCAGCAACCTAAACTACATCAGGTCCCTCTTCATCTCTGTGTACTTCTTTCCTCCCTTCATCCCATCCAACATCCCTATCCTGTTCCTACCCTTTCCTCGCTTGCCCAACATTCTCCCATCTATTACCTTCTTCAACATTCCACTACCGCTCAATACGCATTTCATCCATTTTTCCTACCTCCATAGGATTTCTCTCAACAAACCCCTCTCCTCACCCACCATCTCCAGTACTTCCTCATTTGTTTTCCTTTCGGTCCATTTCACCTTCTCCATCCTTCTCCACTCCCACATTTCAAAAGCCTCCAATCTACGTCTATCCTCCTGCTTCAGTGACCACGTTTCCGCACCATACATAGCTACGCTCCATATCAGAGTTTTTACGAGTCTTGTCTTAACATCTCTACTCAACGTCCCCGTCATCAACTCCCTCCTCCTTGAGAAAGCCTCCTTGCCTAGCGCAATTCTTCTCCTTACGTCCCTACCACTTTGACCGTATTGGTCCAAAACACTTCCGAGATATGTAAACTGTTCTACCTGCTCTACTTTTTCCCCGCCTATTTTAATATTTAGCCGAGCCTTTTTCTTTCTGGAAAATCGCATAACCTTTGTTTTATTAATATACATGAAGATATATGTTCTGTAAATGGTTTCAAATTTAATTTTTTTCTTGCGAGAGAAAAAGTAAGAAACCGATTAACTCCTATCGCATTTCCTTAACCTTATCAGTATTGTCAAAGGTACTGTCTGTCAATGCCGATGATTGCGCATGATTCATTGATTTAGAAAATGATTTTTTAAATACTGAAAGTAGATATGCATTTACACGTGCATATTAAGGGCAGGCAAGCATTAAACTATTAGAGTTAGGGTACAGGTTTTGGAACACTGACTGACCACCACTGCATTATGGTCCTCTACTAAAACAAACAACATGGTACAGTAAACTGGAATACACCCTCCTTCATTTCCGCATAATTTTTTCCACCCTTCATTCAGTCAAAATCGCTAACCCTTTTCTTCGACAATCTCACCTGTCGTTCGTTTTTCTTTTTGTCCGTTTTAATTTTCCCATTCTTCTCCACACCCAAAACCCAAAAGCCCCCAATTTACGCCTGTCATCTAGCCTCAACGAGGAAGTTTCCGCTCCGTGCAAAACTACGCATATCGATTCGTTTCCCAAAGAGACGCCCATATCCATCTGAAGGCAATTACGCCTCTCCACTCCTTCGATCTCCGCTCCCACGACCTGGGGATGTGGCTCTGGAGGGGGGGGGGAGGGGATACGTGCGACGCGGATCCGACATCCTCCAGGGCGCGGCGAATTCGAAGAGAAGGCGATTCGGTTCACGCTCACGCACACGAGCGCAATAACACACACAAGCACACACACTCTCTCGTAAAGACCTGCGCATGCGTGAAGATGTGTATGAGGGGGAGGGGGGACGGAGAGTGGACGTTCGCAAGAAGAACGGCCGCTAAATGCGGACGGTCACGTTTCCTATAGGGAAACTATCGGTCGGAACAAAAACAGAGACAAGAATGGAATAAATGGAAAGGAAGGGAGAGGCAAGGGGTACAAATGTGACGGTGACGTGAGTGGTGGAATTTGCTAAACAATATACTAAGGCATGGTAAAGGGTAGAGTCTTAAGTGACGAAAAATTAAAGCTCATCTACCTCTTTTGAGGGATAAAAAGTGCGACTGCTTAAGCTGTAGACATTTCCCAGAGAAAAAACTAAAAATATTTACCACTTAATATTGGAACCAACAACTGACAGTTAAGTGAGGGATTTCGCACAAAATTGTATTATTACGTAATCTACTGGGAAAGGTAGGTTTTGAATGGACACAACGACCAAATAAATAAATATTTTGTTCCTCCCAACAAAACACAATCCAGCAAACATACTCTACATCAGGTCCCCTCTTCATCTCTGCGTAGGATTTCTCCTAACAAACCCCTCTCCTCGCCCACCATACAGAGCACTTCCTCATTTGTTTTCCTTTCGGTCCATTTCACATTCTCCAACCTTCTCTAAAACCACATTTCAAAAACCTCCAATCTACGTCTATCCTCCAGCTTCAGTGACCATGTTTCCGCGCCGTACATAACTAATTACACTCCATATCAATCGGATATAAGTGAAGAAGTTTAAAACTGACTACAAGAAGATTAAACGCACAAATATATTTCGACCTCACATTTACGCCAATTTTCTCATCCAATTAAATCAAGAGCAAAAATTTAACCACATAAATGGTAAAACTAAATAAACCCAAAATTTTACTGACTATCGTTTAAAACTCACCAGGAGAATTAAAGCTACTGGTCCCTCGAATAATATTATTTTATGGATTCTCAGTTTTGACGATGGCATTAAATGAACCAAAACGTCGTCAATTCCTATTACTTAAAAGATTACTCTAAAGACTATTAAGCTACATTCCACTGAAATTCTCCTTCACGGCCACTTAGACCTTAAGTAATTTCAGTGAGTAAAACTTTCCTAGGTGCTGAAAATTCCAACCCAATTAATTCTACATATCCTAAGTCTTCAAGAACAATGGCCAACACCTTAACGAGTTCGTTGGCACGGTGATATATGAAAGGCACCGCAAGACTCTGAAATAGAGATACCGTTATTCAACTCCCCGCATACAAATCAACACGTTAGAACTTCCGCTCACACCGGATGCATCACTCACTAGCATTAGGCTTCGTTTCGTTAAAATCATGCCCGCCTCCGAAGGAACGGACCCAAAATCTCCAAGGCCCTTAGCCTTGTGAAAAAAAACACAATCTCGTAGTCCTTAGCATTTCCAATTGGAGGCATCTCTCCTTTCCTTCATCCCTCCCTCCATCCCGTCGTGTTGGAAACGGAAATGTAAAAAGTAGCCGAGGGAATCTGCTCGTGGCCAGCGGTGATTAGCTGCGGGTCGCTCCCCTGAGCGTGACTAATTCGCCCGACCTGACCCCACTCGTCGTCGCCGCGAACCACGGTACGAGGTGGAAATGGGAGGAAAGGGAGTGAAGTGGCGGGGGGAGGGAGGAGGTGGTGCGAGAGGAAGAGTTGGGGTGGTGTGGGTGGGGGGGGATTACCTGAGGAGAAAGGATTGGCGGAAGAGATGAGGGACAAAAGTTAACCGATGTTGCGAAGAGCATCAATTGAAACTGAATTTGATACCGTTGACAGTAATCGAGGAAAATGGCAAAACATTTCTTAGTTGCCGTTTAAACTGATACTATTATTTATCACTATGGCACATCGCATAGTATGTCGAACGATTAGTTTTATGTGCAATGGCAATGTGGCAAGCACATATTTAACAGGCATATTTCATTCTATCGTAGTGGCACGGATCAATAGTTTTCTTTATTTTAACGAAATTACTCCAAGATCACCCTTACTATAGACGTGTCCCTAGGTTCTTGAACATCCAAGTTAATAAAATGCAAAATTTAAATTTTCATTCCAAGTTCACCCCATAAACAGTTAAAAAAGAGAAATGAAAAGGAATTAACAATTAACTTTTGGTTTCCACAGAAAAGATATTGATTGCAGAATAGTTTCCATTACGCTACCATCATCGGGGACTCGGCTACTGTGTAGTGAAACTAGCCCGCAATGAAAATCTATTCCATGGAAACGCAAAGTTATTTCTTAATTCCTTCTAATTCTAATGGAACTCCACACAGTAGAAGCCTAAACCATCTCTCAAAATCTCAAAAAAAAAAGATTAGCAACAAACCCGACATTCGCGTTGGATTTATATACTTCGCCCTTAATTATTTACATAGGTAAATATGTGTTCGTACTATCCAAATGTAGCGTGAACTATAATTGTATTTCCTCTGAACTCTACTATTGTTACATAAAATATTTTGCAAAAATATTCCGCAAGTTTGAGGAGTTCAGTTTTTAAATTTGGCAAGGAAGAACTGATCAGTTCCTTCTCTCCCTTAAGAAAGGTGGTTTGGCCAACGAAAATTCGGAATGCGTGTGAGTTTCATTTGTTTGTGTTCCACTGTGTTTTGTTCGCTAGTACTATCTCGCTTCTTCGTGTACATTATTATTCACATCTGTGAGGACTTCCTTCAGGGTGCGATTATATACAGGGTTCGTCCGGAAAATAAGTGTAAGATGCTCATTGTCTTTTTTGACAAAAGGGGAGTCGTCCCCTACGAATTTGTACCTGAACGACAAACTGTAAATACTGCATTTTACGTCCAAGTGCTCGACAGGCTTCGAAAACGGGTCGCCCGCGTCCGGCCAGCGATCAACCGTATGACTGACAACCTGAGCGAAAATGCACCGTCTCACACCGCGCTTGTCGTGTCGGACTTCTTGGCCAAGCACGGCGTGGCAACGCTGCCGCACCCGCCCTACAGCCCGGACTTGGCACCACCGGACTTCTTTCTGTTCCCGAAGATAAAGAGGAGTTTGAAAGGAACGCGATACGGGACTTTGGACGCCGTCAAAGAGGCCGTGACGACGTGTCTTCGAGAGGTTCCCGATGATGCCTTCGCGGGAGCGTTCCAGGAATGGGAACGCCGCTGGAACAAGTGTATCGACTCACAAGGGTCCTAATTTGAGGAATATTAGCTTAAGATATGTAAAAGTGTAATGAATTTTTTTTCCTGAGCTCAGTACACTTATTTTCCGGGCGAACACTGTATACATATATATTCGAATATCATTCGAATGAATATGTACATATTATACATATACATTCAAACACGAAAACCCGCCATTTGGCGAACAAATATTCATTTACATGGGAATAGATATAAGGAAAAGGAATAGGAACACATACAAAGGACGAACATAGGAAAAGTGAAAGGTGGCATCGAGCTGATTACAAGCGTCAAAATATTTCCTTGACCGGGACTTGAACACCGGATTTTTCGACTTGCCGGGCCGATGCTCTAACCATTTGAGCTATCGAAGAAACGTAAGTTACACTGAAATCTTCGGGGATTTATGCAACCAAATGTCCCAATTCTTTGGCCAAGAGATGGCGTTAGGGAGCTGTTTCACCCACCAAAAAGGAAATAGACAACAAACAAGAGGAAAGGACAATAGGAAAGCAATCATACAACATCATAAAAGTGTATTTCGTGGCAAGCATACCCAGAAGAAAGAGACGATTTTGCATGTGAATATATATCCATTATTGGTAGGTTTTTGCAGTGTCCCTGAAAACGTTTTTCGCATCCAGATGAATTTAAAAAGTCCTATTGAACAAAACAAACACATTCTCCTCAATATTAATACACTCCATTGAACAGTGACTATCACTTTAATTACGTAAGACGTCTCCCTTCCCTTTTTAACTCCATTGAAAAACTCGATACCTTCTAGGCTTCACCATCCTCTTTCCTGCAGTCACCGAATACCGATATCATATCTGGTTTCTGGTTACTCGTTCACTGTCTTTCGACAATTCCGACATCACCCAATGGATTACTGCCAATGTGCCGACAATACCTGGGCGTAACAGAGCAACATTCGCAGGGGAGCAGAGTACGAGTATGAGTGCGATGATGGTGTCGTCGGCCGGTCCCTTCATCCCCGCAGGCGGTGAACGCTTAAAAGATAACGGAGCAAATGGAGTGGAGAGCAATTATGTGCCTCATCTTCGAGGATGCGGGTCTTTATAAACAAGAGGCGCGAGGCCCCGGCCGTCGTCGGGTCGCGGCGTTTAAGGCCGAGAAGGAAGAGCAGGATGAGGAGATGTGATTGATTTCGCAAGGAAAGTTCCTTCGGCCATCACTTCCCTCCTTCTTTTTTCCCCTGCAAATGAGCCGCAATGATGTGGGTTTAGGGGTAGGGGAGGAAGAAAGGTGGGTGGGAAGGAGGGATGTCGAAGCCTGTACCGTTGACTCGCGAATCGTTGCCATAATCCACACACACTCACACACGTGGAGAAAACGAAGGGAGGGGGGGGGGAGAGAGAGAGCCGCTTAAGAAGGGAAACAGTGCGTGGAGACCGGATATTCAGATCAACGGGCACGCGATTTGCACACGCCGCGTAATTGCCGGGGGAGGGACAAATGGACGTCGGAGTAAAAAAAAAAAAGATTGGGAAGTGGAAGGGGAGAATTTTGGCGATTTTCGAAGGCGAAATCGATTCCTGAGACGGATGATTAATGCCGATGGTCGGAGGGATGAGCTCTTGCTTTACCCCTTCGTTTTTTGGGGATCGTGATGTGATGGAGTGGTCGTTTCTGTTTCCTCAATGGAGATGGAAATGGACGGACGGTGGTCAGCGCCTTTCAACCGGCGGAAATAAATCTTTCACTTCACTGCAAGAATATTTTCATTCAGACAGCGGCTCGTGACGTGAAGACAGAAGCGGTTCTGAGTACTGGCTCAAAGTTTGTACGTAGAAGACAGAGATCTCGCTCGATTGATAATTAATTGATTTAATGTTAAATTGGTATTTCAAGTGGAAGTCCCAGAGCGATAATTGAGACAACTGAATTTTAATATAATTTCTTTTACAATTATTTAATTTAATTAATTATTTCAACTATACAGACCGCGAGTTGTATTGTTTTACGTTTCCGTGCTGACCACTTAGCCGAACAAATTAGGTACTTAAATATACTTGCATTAAGCACAGCAAATTTTGAACACACTCGAGAGAAATCCCCGAGGGTTTACATAGTAGCCCATTCTTCATCTTAACGGTTCGTCCATTAATGCCGAAAGAAAATAAGTAATTAATAGGTGAAATAGTTCCTTCATGCATCAAGTAATATTTTAATAGCATACTGTAGAATACAACTGTAGTCTTTCCATTTTGCCTGCTTTCATCACATAAAAAGTTAATAAAATAGTGGAGGGTTATATAAAAAGGGCATATGCTTTTTAAAAATATTCTTCTGATATGATGTTATAATTAAAGGTGCACATAAATTTATCGTTTATTAAAGAGCGAGTTCATCTGCTCCTCCTCGCTTGATGGTAAATTATATTTCCCACAAACCTGCATCTAAATTGAAAACGCTTCACCGTTTCAGCGGTGGCATGTGTCGTAGACGGTTACCGAAGCGGAACTGCTCCTTCAATATGTTTGCATCTAAAAGAAGATTAATACGCCATCACCTATGGACGGAAGTAATGCAAAAGCCTCACGGTGAACTAACGAGATACGTCGTAGGAAAGCAATTCCAGAGGGTAGGGATGGGATGGAGCAAGGGGCGAGGGCCCGCTTGCACGCATGGGCGAGGAAGAGAGCAAAACTACGAGAGAATTCGTGTTTGGAAATGAATACGCCCCACGAAGATTGCTCCATCTATCACGCGCTCGTAATTCGATTACTCCCACAAAGACTGAGAAGAGGACGTATATCCTCGAGACAAGAAGGAAAGAGAGAGGGCGATTTACATAACTTTATTGATCAGGGAGAAGCTTGACGGAGATCATAACGACATTACGTTCATTCGTTTATGAACTGGTTTTTACCATGTGTAAGGTATTCCTTCGAATTCAATGAATGGTAGGTGCCCGAAGCTAATACCAATAGAAAATGATGGTCGGTTGCTCGACAATCCTCGGCAAATAAAGTGTACTTTACAATATTGAAAAAAGATAGTAAGTGTTTCCTAAAGATTGCAAATATTTTCATCCAGCTTTAAGATTTTTATTCAATAACGAATTCAATGCGACAAAAACCAGAACCAAAGGAATATACAGTATTCATATCCAAGTATAAGTTCCCTATTTTCTTGAAAACATAATTTACTTTTTGGCATGAAATTGTGGATAAATTCATACTACCAGCGTCAGGAGAGACCAATGTAAATTGTGTCACTCGTATTTTCATACCCTAAGCAATGCGAGTATTTTCCCTAAGTTTTTATTCCATTAAACCTACTGATTACATTTTATGTAAACAACTTCATTGGAATTCATAAACTGTTAGTACCAAACCGTGCATTTTCCTTAAATAATCATTTAAGATTGAAGGTAATAAGGGGGTGCGTTCATTTTCCTACGGTTATCTTGAAGAGGTGTTTGAAACCCTTTACGAATTCGTAACATTAGTTATGTCTTTTTCACATCGAGTACAGAGTTAAAGTTGCCCCGGATTGAATTAGACAGACTATATACACGTTGCATAATATGATGTCCAAATTAAATAGTTTTTTATTCGATTACATCCTTCAGCACGCTCCAGAAATCATGGGAGACCCCTTTAGGGATGTACATGACGGATAACACAGAGGCAAAAAGTGAGGAGATTGTCCGTAAGGGAGGTGCGAGCGCCCCTTTTCTACCTCCTCCCTCTGCTGCGTCTTTATTACATAAGGAGAAGGCCGCTTAACTTGCGAAGAGGACGAGAAGGACGGGAAACGGAAGGGAGCAGTGAACGAGCCGTACTTGTTTCTGCACTCGCTCCCGGGGGGAAAGGAGGAGGCACCAATCACGATCACGCGGATGACAGTTGGAGATCAATTCCGGCTGTCGAGAGGATTGGGAGAGGGATGGGAATGGATTGGCGCTCTCAGTGTGGATTGACCGTCCCGTTCCCTCCTCCCTCTCCGTTGGAGGGGAGCACCTCTGGAGGAGGGGTCGAGGTGAATTATTCTTCGAGACACCAGTCCGGAGATGAACTCAAGCCACTTGCGGCTACTGTAATACGCCAACCGCGAGCGAGAGAACCGAGTCCACAATTGAGTTCGAAATATACAATCTACACGTCTGAATAGCAATCCCTGTCGTAACGGGAACGAATACGAATCCTTGCCCAGAAGCAAACCACCGACGAATGTTTCGGAATTACGTTCCTAACCCGTACGTCCCAAAAGTAGCAGGACTGAGTCGATTAAAGATAATTTATTGCCACAATTGATACATTCACTCGAAAGTCATCTAAGTACTACCCTTGTGCGTCCACACACCGCTGCCAGCGGGTTTTCCACGCCTCGCACACCTTCTGGAAGGCGGTGCCCGGAATACTGCTAAGCTCCCTCGTCACGGCCTGTTATATCGCTTCCACTGAACTGTGGTGACGTCCTTTCAGCACGGATTTGAGGTGGGGCAAGTCGACAAAGTCTGGTGGGTCAAGTCGACAAAGCCTGGTGGGGCATTGCCAAAATATTTGGATCCTCATTCACATGGCCAAGAAGCTCTTGGTAGACCCGCGTGCGAGTTTCCTGTTGTTCGCCCGAGAGCACTCGCGGCACCAACTTCTCACACACCTTTCTAATTGCCTATGTTTTTGTCACAAGTCGATGTACATCACTTTTAGGAATGCCAAGTTCATCAGAAATCATTCGAACACTTAATCTGCGATCCCTGTTCAACAAAGCCTTCACTCTTGCAAGATTTTCGTCACTTTTTGAGGTCGAAGGGCGTCCTGAACGTTCGGCGTCTTCAACATCGTTTGTGCCCCCCTTAAAAAAATTGTGTCCCTCAAAAACACCCGCTCTAAGCATGGGGCTATCGCCAAAAGCTACCTTGAGCCATGAGTCTCTTTCCCGGTTTTGCCCAGTTTCACGCAATATTTGAAGCGCTTTTGTAATTACTGGTCCATGACGGAGCGCAACGAGTCCACGTTATAGAGGTTTTGCAAACGAACGATCCCCACTCCGCAAAGGCTGGGAGCCAACTGCCACCAGTCTTTCCTGAAACTCCCGTCCCTCGAACCCGGCCAGAGAAACCGCCTCCCGTCCGTCCATCCGGGAAAATATAAGTCACACTACTTTTGGGACAGACCTTGTACACAGCATATAGAAATGAGAAGAGTTCCAACAGTCTTGAGTTTTGGCTTTGAACAATTATATTACCATTAATATTCTTTGAATTCTTCCACTAACCTCCAAACATAATCCCTTCAATGGATGCCCTAAAAAGCTAACTAAAAAAAATTGCTCTTTACCTGGATATACGACTTTGGAATCCACGATAAAACCCAAAGTAAATAATCATATAAATTTGTTTACTATTTCAACACAAGTACGTTGACCATCTATTCATATGAAAATTTTTTGCATGTAAAATACTTCGCCTGGCACTCCAAATTTCTCGCGACGTAATCGTTAAATGGGTCAGGCTCGGGATCAAGTTTGGCGAATTCAAATCCCGACTATAGCATGGAAGTTCAATTTAAGATGCTTAACTTAGCATCATTTTGATTATCATCATGGGAACATTCGACAGAGTATTTGGAGTAGTCAACCTACATGCCTACTTCAGACACTAATATATGAAATAGATCCCCCAAGAAAATTTATAATGTGAACAAACGTGGATTTTCATTTAAAATAGTATTATGGAAGTGAGGACTGCGAACAGAAGACGAATAAATACAAAACTAAAATGCAAATGTAATATCAAATTTTAATTTGCGAGTGACTATTCACGATTAACTTCAACTGAATCGAAAATACTCGAAGGAATTTATTCACGCTGCGCCAATTTACTCCATCTTAATTAACAATTAACTCAATGCGTTAGGAAATATTGTTATATTCAGCAAATCTACTCATCGCTCCGCGGCATGAAATCGCTATCTAACGTCACTTAAAAACTAATGCGAAGATTAATTGCTTCGATATAGATATTCAACCGTCTTGCTATTTTATTAAATCAGCCCTTAGAGCCACGAGGGTCACGATAGGTAAACACTTGCGTGCAAGGTCATAAAAAAGGGGTGATTTTCTTAGGCTCATGAGCCAGATGATGCTTCGAAGACGGCAAATTCAAATAGTTTACCACATCCGTTAAGTATATGCAACGGCATTCCTTAGCAGAAGCACGTCTTACTATCAGTAAGTGCTCAGTCACATCTTAAGTTATTGCCCGGATCTCCTCTTCCGCCAATGGCCAGTAGTGCGAGCGAGTATTAGCTCGTATATGAGCGAGTTTCTGCTCACCTTTTCAATCCATGGCTGATTTAGTAACGATATAATTCACCTGGATTTAGTATTCTTGAATTCCCATTATTTGATTGTCTGACTAACGAAGACAACCAACGGTTAATACTGAAACCTTAATAGAAGTACAGGCTGACTGAAAGAATGAAATTAATTTTCAACTTTTTTAAACTGGGAAAGCTCATGCGCTGACAATCGGCCATAAGAAAGAGTTAAAGAGCAAGACTTCCAATTTTTATAAATTACACCTCAACTACACATCGCATGAGTTGATGCAAACCAATTTTCATCAACGAGAACATACACAAAAGGCGCATTTCCACAATAACAACTAGAAATCGTATTTGAGAAATAGTTAGATACTTGCATGGTATTGGAATGGTTAATGCGAATACGTCAAAATTCAGATAAGTTTCAGCAACGGTATTACATGTGTACCAGATAAGAGTGGATTTATGGTACTCCTACGCCAGAACAATTTATTACTATCCTTCATGTCAACCGCAGTACGCAATTAGTTATTAATAATGGGGACTGAAACGGAAAGCAATTTGGAAATGTACTTACCCAGAGGCAGGAACAGAGAAAAGCCATAATTGGCAACGAAAACTTTTCCTATGGTCGATACCATGGAGACGAAGAAATAACATTTTTCGATGAAACTAAATGATTTTAAGTGCAAAGAGAATTCCGAAAATTTTAAAACATTTAAGCACCACTTCCACAAACACAAATCGGAATTGAAGATTATTTCATGAACATAACTTAATCTGGAATAGAGGAAGCCAAACAAAAATAGGAAATGCAATCCGCTCCATTTTGTTTCCGTGCCAAGAGCGAGGGCTTCATACGTGATCCGCCACTTCAATTAAACGCTCGTCCTTCAATCTGTAACACAAATACTCGGGGAGAATTGCATGGTTGGTTTTGTTTATTATTTTTCTGTTAGATATATTGTGGTATCAGCTCGAATTATATTGAAAATATAGATCCTTTTAATCACCTTTGTTTCGGAAATTTAGTGAGGCGTTAATATTTTTTTAGACAGTGGATCCCCACGAAAGAAAATATTTTCCCCATTTAACGTGACGCTGAAGCTCTGATCAAGTCCACAGACAAAGCTTTGTCAGTAATACGTAGCAGTATAAGACACCGGCAGTAAACACCGCCACTGTTCTATGTAAAGCGGCAGCTATTTCCAATCGCGCTAATGCCTTTCTATTCGGAACCTCCAGGGACTCAATGTGTATCATTTGTATTCTCCACCACCCTCGTTCTTTTTCAACCTCACGATTATTCCGCGTCAACGAATGATCCCTACAATTTCTTGGCATTAATACTTATGTTAACGTGATTATTTTCTATGATTTATATGGCACAGTGTTTCCCTCAAGCAGCTCTACTCAAACTCTACTCAATCACTCTAGTCTAAATGAGCCAATAATTGTGGACAGGAAAATTACTAAGTAGTAGCAGACCGATGACATTTCCACTGTCAAGCATTTCGAAACTCTCTTTCAAATTTCTAACTGCGCTAACTTTCTTTCAACTGCAGTGGTCGAGGCTTTATTAAAAAGTAAATACCCAGCTGTTTTCAATTTACTCTTGATTGCAAGAGCTAAATTTTTAAGCTCTTCAAAAATAATATAACAAGCAGCTATAAATATGCATGCCTACAAGAATATCCGAGCTTTCGTTCCGCATTCAATGTACAAAAAAGTACACTGCAGATCCATCTCGTTATTCCAACTCAATTGAAATTGAGAATACTAAGACTGGCGCACAAATATGGAGGGGCGAAGGTTATCATTACGTCACGGGGCAATCAACAAGCCTGCCACGCACGGATATAGAAACAATGAAATACGGGATTTACGAGCGTACGTGGGCAATGGCACATAATTTTCCCCGCATACTGCATATGAATCCTGCTTAATAAAGAGAAGAGTTCACAAAGAGCTAAGACCAACCCAAAAAGGAAATCAAGAACGTACATATAGTGCATAAATAACACGTTGCGCTGCATGAACTCTAACGTAGCACTTTGACTTATCTGTACGAAATTATCTAGGTAATGTTTTATCATACTTCAGTTAGAATATTTTGATGATTATTTTCTTTCACCTTGCACATTTTTTATATATTGGTATTACACAATTTATTTTTCAAAATCATATATAATTTTCACATTTATTAAAACTTTCTGAAAATATTTACTGTTCCCCAATCGATTCCATCTAATACTTTGTGATAACCGCATCGGCAGGGGCTGAACGTTCACGTCATTATCAACGATTATGCCACTTAAAAAAAACCTTCCTTTATATCTACATAGATTATTACTATTAGTATTCCACCGGTTAAGCTAGGATTTCGATGGATACAACTTATGCAATTGTACAAAAATACAATAACTTGCCTCTCCTAACAAAAAACATAACCTGACGTCGGACACTAGAGTAAGTCCCTCTTCAATTCCGCATACTCCTTTCCTCCCTTCAGGACCTAACCAATCCCATTCCTCGTTTGCCTAACGTTCTCCCTTCTATCACAGTCTAAAAGCATCCCATTCCCAATCAATATCTACACATACGTATCTACATAAATATCTAAACAGATATTACTCCTTTAAATCACCATAAAACTTTCCTAAATTGACATTTTGAATGAAAAATAGTGATGGAATTGAAAGAAATATTATCATTCACAGCACATCAACTACATTTTACGTCAGAAACAAAAATTAATTTTATCTCTTGAACTTGAAAAAAATATCTGCATAAATATGTTTAGAATAGTATAATTTTGTTGATAATATACTGTTACAGGTATATTTTGGATGAGCATAGACTACACAACGGTACATCCATAGATTTCTTTGTATCCCCTAACGAAACACAATTTAAAATCTGACATCCTTCTTCAATTTCGTATACTTCTTTCCCCCTTAATTCTGTCCTAGTCGTGTTGGACGGATTATTCTATTCCTATCCCTTCCTCCCTTGCCTACGTTTTCTCGTCTATCACAGTCTTCAAAATCCCTTCGCCAATCTAAATCTTCTGCGTCCATCTTTCCCGCCACAAAAATATCGAGAAAATAGAAATTAACATAAAAGAATAGGTATTTTTTAAAATAGCAAAAAGAAAAAAATACCCAGGAATGATTCTTACTGAATGGAACCTGAAAAGTTCAAAATGTGAAAAGTTCCTCAAAAACATATTCTTTGTTTATAGATAATCAAAATAAAACAATGTCGCGACCTTGATTTCTCTACACAAAAAGCCAAAAATTATTTAAGTAGTCGAGATTTTAAGCATTATTTCCTCAATAGGTGCGGGTTATGCAATACTTTATAGAATACAAACCATTTGTTTTTGATCGCATTTCGTTCACGTCCCAAGATGGAAAATCAAACATTAAAACAACGCCTTCCATTGAATGGATCGAACCCTGCAATGTCTCGTTCATATCCAAGATTCAATTCCTCGGAGAGAAATATTCAATTTCGTGAAACTATCACTTTAATCTGAGTGCTCAAGAATTTCAAAAATCGACCTTTTACTCAATTTTCAACTGCGAGATTCCATTTTTTTGTTCCACAGAGCACAATGATTCGATGAGGCGGAGAAAAAAATGGAAATGTAACTCTTGAAAGTCGTTCGTACCCGAATTAATATAATCGCATACCCATTTACACTTCGGAGGTTGTTCACTGGCTCGAACTTCGCGAAACCTCCTCCAGTAATAGGTGCTTTTCACCTGCGGGAAAATTATTCCAAGGCAATCGTAAGGGAATGATTGGTAAGATTGTCTTTTTGTTGCTTCTGTTAGCACTGACGCAAACACGACGGGAAATTGCACGCGAAAAACTATTATGTAGATTTCCATCGTAATATTTCCTTCTGTCAAGCAACACCCTGCCAATTTACTGATACTGGCAAAGGAAGAGGGGGGCTAAAAAATAAATCACCATGCTTTCCCTGGGTGAAATAACGTTAATAGAGAAGACGAATTCGACTCACCATTTTCATTCATTGAGCTCAAAAGACAATATTTATATCCTACATCACTATAAAAAGCTGTCCAGTCCTTTAGGTTCCCAAGGCACGCATGAAAAGACTTCATTCTCCACACAAGACGGGTACAGTTAAACACATGCTTTGCTGATGGGTGATCTACGGCAGTCGAATCTTTTGGCTCCACTCATAAAAAAACGGTTCTACTCTAGCGTGGATTTGCTTCAATCATGGGCACGCAAAAATGTTCATTAGGGTTAGATAATTTTAGGATATTAAAATCAAATCAATATTGGAGTCTTTCATTCCAGAGACTCAGGACTATACGTAATCATAGCGTAGTCATGCGTTAAGTCATCATTTATCAGTCACTTTTCAGCTACATTTACCTTTCATATCTAACATATTTGCAACCCAATGGGTGCTATTGCATTCTAGAAGGCGTTCATAGTAAAATAACTCTATTCCTTCAACGGCATTTTAATTAAACAGTCCACTTTTCATTTGGACGAATTTAGATATAAAACGAAAAAATGATTGATGACTAGAAAAAAGTATTCCAACATTGTGAATCAGTCAATGAACTATTGCTCACGATTTTACAGGAAAAAAGTCACTAACTATGACTAATTAACAAGCTATTAACCACTTGTACTATTTTTGGATGCATATAACCAAAAACACACCTAAAACCCTGACCAACTTTGGTGCACTGCATCTCCAGTATACTCGTATATTTGTTAATCAAAATAATTCAGACCAAATACGTCCATACAGCTCCTTCTTGAAATTATGCGTAATTATTCGCCAAGTTTTATGATAAAACATGGAGAAGTTCAAGTCACGTTTGTACACCAGCAATGACGCATGACTGAATGACAATAAATAAAGCCAAAATATGCACTAAGTTCTTACTATGCATCTTCTGAAGATTATCGAGTTATAAATAGTAGCATTCGTGAGAGGCACTATACAAGGGACATTTTTTTCCGACAGCAATAACGTAAATATCAGTCTTATCGTCATCCAGTTACCAAACTCAGTAAACTGTCGCCCAAGGCTCGATTTTATATAATACAGGTGGCTATTGGACAGTTACTTTCAATAATTACACAATTTCAGAGGTTCCCCATGGGTAAAGAAAGGGAAGTATACGCATCGACAAATATCGACCAATAACTAAATTCGCTTTGGGCAATTATTGCTCAAATTTACACTCCTACGTCTATCAAATGCCTCCTCTTACATTCACGCACAAAAAAAGAATCACATTGGGACGGGATAAAGAGAAGATGGCGCGGAGAGGTTGTTTCGTTGGTGGGAGGGGTAGGGATGCAAAGGAGGGGATAGAGGAAAGCAATTTACGATTTAGGTCAGGGGAGTGCTCAATATCGAGCTCCCAAGTACGCCGTCGGAAGGTTTTCCAACATGAAAAACTCGCAAGTGCACCAGGGATTTTCCCACATATCATGTTTATTTTTTTCGATTCCCTTCCCCCATGATGACGAATCGGGTGGTGAAAGCATTTGGACCTCCAACCGCTAGAGGAAATTTCCAATGAAGTGTGGGTAGAGGGGAGACCCGGTAACTTTTTATCACGTGTTGTTCACTGCACACACGAAGGTTTCTAATGATCCAAGAAAACTATTACACATCACTTTGAACTTCCTAAATTTGCCCTTATATAGTAAGTAATAATAATAGAATTTATTCATAACCTTTCGTAATCTATAATCCTCACATTTTCTACCCACACATTATGTCTTGGAAAGAGGCATAGTCTCTTCATCTCTCTCTACCTCCATACTTAATTAACGCTATTCCTTTTATTGAAGTACTCACCATCCATCTATGTCAAAGTATCATACTGTTCTCTTCCCGTATTCAAAATTCTCCCAACCATCTATCTCTCTTCCTAAACCCTATCTAGAATTTCGTACGTATTCTATCCTGCCTAGCTAATTTTCTCCACAATTGTATATAAATGCATCCCAAAAGGTTCGATTCTCATATTCCGAGAGTAAAAATGTTCAAACTTTGTAATAGGACTAAGATAAAAAAAAATCACTCAACATATCCAGTTTACAGCTAATATCACTTGTTCACTGTTTTTAATATGCGAGAGAACGCAGAAATCAGCGGCAGTGTTTTCGAAGCGCAAATCTCGATCTTGAAATTCATTTAGTAAAAACGAGTCATTTCTTCCATCATTAAAACCGATATGTACCATTTCAAGCCATGATTCCCATTCTGTGATTTAGAGTCGTGCTTATATAGAGAATTACTTCCGAAGGTAGAACCTAGTTTTAAACTAGTGGTAATGGGTAATGCCCCGCAATACATGTACATAGACATGCATAAAAAGAGATATTTATGAGAGAAGTACTCAATTGCCCGAAATTTCAATTTGAGAATTTCTACCTTCTAGCTGGTGCAATGGATTTGAAAAACTGCGGGACTTAGAATTAAAGACTCGAATAAATATAACTAAAGAGAAGTAATGTTACACAATCATTATACGTATTAGATTCTCGTGTTCAGCATGACAGAAAACCAACAATATTTTCAGGGCAACAACGATGAATCCACTCTTAGTGTCTCATGATTTGTTAATCAATTATTACTTATATCAATTTGAATGAAATTTCAGCATTAGTTGAACCCGATAATAGAGAGTAAAATACCAGTACACATACATGTATTCGTTGGTCGGGCATTGCGACAGGCTCACTTAGCGCCATGGGAAACCATTGATCCTTTCATAAATCGGCTAAATCGGTAGACCGCGATGATACCTAATCGATGCAGAGCTACTCCGTATGCTTAAACAATAAAAACACTGAGGGAATTCACTCTATTTGTAGTTGAAATAATGTACTGAAAGCACTATTATACAGGTAGAAGTTTTGCAGGCAATGAATTATCCTCATTTTCCATGCTATTTTTTGCTCGTTTCCCATAGACACGGGGACGAGCATGGAACTCAATTATGATAAAAAATACGAATAAAGTATTACACCATGAGATAAAACAGTACTCACTCGCAAATGATTGAACAACCACGACAAAGGGATGAAGATGACATACCTGTAAAAATAAAGAATATTTAAATTAGGTATTGAATAGGGAAATTCTTATAAAATACAGGGTATATTATTTCAAAAACATATTATTTAGGTAATGTGTCTTAGACTGTAATACTCACCCACACACAAGGTGTACAATATTACCATAGGTCAACACTTTGAATTAAACATCAAAACCGCTGAGTTCCACCATACCAGGGAAATAACCGTGAAAAACCAACCAATTACTGATACGTTATAAATTTAAGAATATAGTTGTGTCCTATTGTAGGTGCTTTTTCAGATTAGCTACGCAAAAGTTTTAACTGGACGAAAATTATTTGATCATTTTCTTTGTATTTCAAGGTGTAAAATTTTCTTGTATAGACTAAAAATATTACACAAACACGCCGATCAATCAAAGCAACTTATTACAACTAACATTTCATGAAAAATATTGCTTTAGAATGTTAATTATATGAGATAGCAAATTCACCGGTTAAGCAGAATACTACAGTTTCATTATTTAACTTAGATGCATACTGCGATAGCCAAAACCATACAACGAATAGGTAATCAATAACAAACACACACACACGCTCATAGAAACCGCTAAATATACCACCAGTTCCTTTCAACGCCTACCTCATTCTGTTTTGAAACCCATTTGACGAAAAATGGATAAAAAGAAATTGCAAACAAATTATAATGGCACGTATATATATATATATATATATATATATATATATATATATATATATATATATATATATATATATATATACACAGCAAAAACAATTTTGGAGAAAATCCACTGCGAATTCTGCTTTTCCCTTCGAAACGGAGCATCACGTGTGTGTGTGAACAATATAGTAGGAGTGACCGAATTGGGCAATCAGTCACTCCCACCACAACAACCCAAGCAAGTCCAGTCCACCCACGTTAAGGAGGAAAAAACTTAAAAGAGCCTTCATACCGGGGATGAATCGGACGAAAGGTATGTAGGGCAAAACGGTGAGAGAACTATAGGAAATTGGGTGCGTCTTAGAATAGGAGTAAACATACTTCAGAAACAACACGAGGAAAAAACCCAAATACTCCCACGTGCATCCGAGAATGCTGTGATTCTCGTTCACTCGGATTTGTTATCTTATCTTGAACGTACCTCCACATGATCACTCCGAGTTTCAAATTACCTCCCGATTTCAATGACATGCATTACTCACTCCCTGAACACAAATGAGTTTCACAATAAATTGCACACGAACCGTGAATGGGAGAAAGAGTTAGTGGAGGACATACTGAAAGGTAGTGGGATGTTAAAGGCCGTGATGGAAAAGAAAATGCATCAGTAGGCTGGGTGGAGGAGGCAAAAGAATGGATATTTTAGACAGCAGGTAGAATTACGAAGTTTTGAAGAAAACAATGTTGGGTAAACACGAGGAAGTCGTCAAGATACGCAGAAGTAAATAGTCTCTTGGAACCGTATAAAACATACATTTAATAGGAAGAATATCTTGACAAAATGAATCGAATAGGAGTTCGTCACTTGCTTAACGTTACTCCGAGGACTAGTCACATTCGCCACCCGGAGACAAAACAGAGGAGCAAAGATGAAATTTGGGTTCAACCGCGTGAAGACAAATCTTTTTGTGATCCTTGACTACTCTACCTTCTGTGCATCAACCACTTAATCACACACGAGAACTTAACATAGGAGCTATTATCACATTTTTACATGAAATAAAAATACTTATTCAAAAACACTAAAAAATATTTTTCGACGACTTCAAACCAAAAATCGACCGGCAACTGACACACATACGACCTGAGATGATTTTCTGGAGACAGAACTTGACACAGTCAAACCTAAGGATATTTACAGAATTTGCGGAATACGACGATATGAGATTGTCGGAAGTCCATCTGGAGTGAAAGTGGTGGTGGAAGGGAATGACGACATCCTTGTCGGACTGAATGGAGAAATAAGACGAAAAAACTTTTATGAGAGCAGAGAAGTTAAGTCGAGACCGCCTCGAAAGGGTAAACTTACAGCCGCACGAATACTTGAACGACGACCATTAAAATGGCGATAAGAATAACAAAACGAGTGCGTCAAGAAGGTGAAGCGAGGAGGAAACAAACATGTGTCTGAGGAACGAAGATTCAAAAATATCAATGGAATCTTCAGAGAGCTGGCATAACCTTGGGGGGGAGGAGACCAATAAAAACCCACGCAACGGAGAAAAGTGACCGCCGGAGAGTGCGATGGAAGAAAGGGTCGGAGTTAAGACTCAATGAATAATTCGAAGGGCGGAAAAAGGTTCCCTCAACGAATTTATTTTTTTATTCGGAAAACTTCGATTCTCCATTCTGAAGGACCCGAATATAGGACCTCATACAAGCTAACAGAAAATGAGATGAAAAAACTTCGTAAAATGTGAATTCTTTTTATTGAGATCTTTATTGCTAGACACTGGTGCCAACAAATTAAGCCATCTACAAGTTAAAGCTCGAAGATAACAAATTTTTTTGAACCCTGGGTCGTGCAATAAATCTCTTTGTTATTGAAATTCACCATGTTATCAAAAATTTTATTCCCGTTTCACTCCCTGTGGAGAAATTCCGTAAGTCAATCCCGAAACATTTGATCCTACCATTTTGCAAAGATGTAAACTCTAATGACAAGTTGAAAATGAAAAGTAAAATGGAAACGCAAATTGTCCACAAAATACAACCGTCTGTCGTCGAATCCCAGCAATACGCTAATTACCTATAATATTAATTACCTCTAATGAGAAGTGAGGGGGCACATAAAAGGTCGCTATAATTATGTATGGCTGTACTTTTACCGCTACTATTTAGAAATTCAGTATTCCCCTAAGTTCACTTCACATATATGATTAAGATATTACCAAGAGAAGGCTACAACTTTGAACATTTTAACAAATCATTTTATAGTTGTCCAATTATTTCACATATAATTTGAATCATGAATACGAATTTTGAATTCACCTGATAATACGTCAACAACTAATTACCCTTAAGGTGTGAATCCGCTCACGTTCGAGTTTTAAACCTAAGTAGTATCAAAACTTTCTCTTAGCTAATGATGCCCAACTAATCTGAAAATATTGCTTTCACTCTTTTCACTTCACTATAAAATTTTTAACTAATCGGACTGCCCTAAATGATGTTTTTGACGTCATTAACTAAAACCTCAGACGGTCAGATCACATTAAGTAAACGAAACGGAGCCTGGTGAGAAGCAATCTTAGCTTATACAATAGACGAGATGTTACAAGACGGCGCTTATTTACAATATGGATGGAAAGAAAAACAAGCATGTGAAGCGGAAAGAAATCGATAGGAATTGTTTCATTACGGTTGGCTATTTCAAGTTCACATCCCATTCTCAGTTGACTGCCGATTAGACGACATATACTGAGCTTCAAATTCAGGTCAGGACGGGAAGGGAGGAAGGCAAAGGAATCTCGAGTCCTTTATCAATCCGCACGAGATGACATTGGTTGCTCTCGCGTGGGAAGGACGCCTGCGATATGAGCCTATTTTCATTACGGCTTTCGCTGCATGAAAAACGACAGGATACAGTGGACTGGAATGTTGAAGTCTGCTGCACCTGGTCAATCCATTTTTAAAGCAACACGATTAGTGACATAGAGGATGCATAAAATATTCACTGATTAGCATAGAGAAGAAAGACGACGAGGTTTGCATTGATGTTGAGACAAGGTACTGGACTCGAATAACTATAAGCCCCGATGGGAAAGGATTGAGCAAAGCAGAAGCATTCTTGGAAGAGCTTGGAGACTACAAGAAAGGAATTCCAAGATCTTATCATAAAATTCCGTCATACATAACTATCCGAAATTAAAAGTAAAGGATAATAAAATACAGTGATCAAAATCTTTCAATACATATCACATTTTTAATAGTTAATAATCACTTACTATGTGATTCATTCAGAAAAGCCTCAATATTAAGCAATGATAGTTAGAAAAACGACATTTCCAGTGCCCTTTTGAAACTAACAACCATACTTAGAACTAAAAAATTATTTATTTGCAGGACTTTTCATTAAATAACTCGACAAGGACTGATCGAAGTGGTCGATGAGACTATTCAACAGAATTGGTTAGTGAATAACGTTTGCACTACTTTTTCAGTATTAGATAGACCAAACCACTAAAAGCACAATAATATATCGAATTATATGAATAATTTTTTTTTTGGAAATTGGGAATATAATTTGATCGTTAATTTTAGAATGACACAGGTCTGAAAATTTGACTTCCACATCCTTTGTTTCCACGAGAAAATATTTTATTTCTCCATGGAAAATCATTGCGAGAATAGGGCGCGATAAATTCAGCAAATTACAACTTTTTCGCAGAAATGGGCATACTGCTTCTCCGCCGATAGCCTGATTCAGATTACCCTCAGTTTACCCATGAGTGTACGCTTTAGATACCGACAGATTTGGAAACAATTTTGACAAAACAAATACATTCTTCTGAGAATCGACTCTACCAAGGGGTTTCGTGCGGAAGCCAAAAGATTTTATGTCAGTTCCAACGTCTGACGAAGGTGTTTTACGTTGATTGTGTAGCACAAAATACTTCGACTGGTAGTTTCCTTGTCTCGATGCATGCATGGGAATATAAACTTAAATTTGATCATAGTATGAATGATGGTTTTCCATTAATGAGACAATTGAAGTTATATCGGACTCATCCACATAAAACTCAATGCGTGAAAATATGGTATCCATTCCAAGAGAAAGGGCGACATTATGCCAATTCAGCAAGTCGGATATCACATTACACAAAGAGTTATACGGTCGACCAGATCGAACGATAGTCCAGAATAAATGGATGTCGTTTTGATGCTTGGGATGGATGGAATACACCTAATGGATGCTTAAAAAACGAAAACCTTTCCATTATGCTGAAGGAATTAAAACCTCTCCGGTTAACATTTCATCCACGCTAAGAGCACTCCCAACATTTCCATTGCTCTAACGCCAGCATGTAAGCTCAGGTGATGATAGCAGATGTTAAGCGTAATCTATTGGCAAAGGAACACTCACACGCAAGGAGCGGGGGAGAGAGTGAATCGAGGAGAGTCCACTTAATTCAACGGAGTTCGCACATTCACGGGAAACACGCGAAATGCGCAAAATGAAATCTTCATGATAGCTTGAACCGCTCCGTTGAGAGGCACGTACGCTTTCTCTGCCACGACAATCCGTTGCTCCAACAAAGGACACTCCCACACCGCCCACGTCACCGCTCTTGCAAATATCTCACCGCCAAATCCTTCCACCCACTCAACCTAACTCCTTCGCGGAAAGGTTAAAAAAATAAGCATACGACACCCACGAGTATTAAGCGAATTGTGGTCTCCTTCGGACTGCAGGGGTGAATTAGTAGCCATTGTAAACAGGCACACGTCACCCAAAGATTGTTTTAATGTAAATGATATTTTATATAAAAAGATTGTTCTCCGAGCTAAATGTTTGCAAAATTAACGTCAATATCCAAGGAGAAATGCTCGCACCACCATCGCAACTACGCATATTGTATAATGGAATCGTAGCTCATTGGTAAACACAAATGCAGTATTCTGAAAACTGTCAACATGGAAACGAGAGAAATAAATAATCAAGTGCAGCAAATACAATTCGGAAGGGGAAAATGATACGTTCTTCAACCAATTTCGAAAAATTTACTGAACAATGCGAAAATATGTATGCAGAAAAGGCCTTTCAGTAAAAAAATTGGAATGCCATATGACGATAACTGAATTTCACTAGCTGAGAAACCGAATTAATTTCCATCGCGAACAAATAAATTTCATGAAACCTTATATTGCACACGATAATGAGGGCATCCTGCTTAAATCATACGCGAATGTGTAAAGTAAATACGCCGCAGGAGTTTAGAGGGCTACATGCACATCTAACAAGCCACTAGATGGGCTGAGTACTACGGCTTTGATACGTGAATTAGTTTAATAAAACGAGCAAGAATTGGTTTCTTACCGATTATCTGCGGCTTCAGCCAGTCACGGTTCCTTCTGAACCTTTTCAACCAAACCGGGCGTGGGAAGAACTGATCAATCGTTGAGAATGAAGAGAAATCCTACTTCGACTAATGTAAAACACCAAACGAGATTTTACTAATTGCAAAACCTCAGGTAAAAGAATTTCTATGTCACCTGTAGACGATCGTGATGTCAGAAATTCAGGTATCTCTCAAACACCAAAGATCATGCGGACTGCGATTGGCTTTGGAGAAGTTAGGCACAAAACAGAATACATTTCCAGACCTTATCCAGCAGACCAATTGGGGATTTGACGAGTACTTGCAAATTATTCAAATTGATCAAAAATTATTTACCAAATATTTTGACTAACTAAATCTGACGTAGAAGATAGATAATTTATTGTCAAGTTACGCGCCGCGAAGAACACCCGATCATAAGCCGTCAATTTTGCATGGAGTCACATTTCGCTCCTTGTGTGCGCCTCCAGCTTGCGAATAAAACTGAAAAATACAAATGCGTAGGTATTTACATCTAGGAATGTCGTCTTGTTCCTTCATCCGATTACCGAAATTTCACGTTGGGAGGAAATCCCAGCGTGGCCTGGTTTGTCACGTCGCTTCGACCAATAATGATCGATTCCGCATGCCCTTAGAAAGCCTTAAAAGCGCCAATCCCTCCTTTGGAAACCACGGATGATTGTTGCTGTTGAGACCATGTCCTGCGGTTGTTTTGCGTAAACGGCTAACAAGATGTCGCAACATATGTTCTCTACTGACTGGACCCAACGCTTCATCAAAGCACGAAAAAATTTAAACAAAACGCACGTAACCCAGTCAATGAGCCTCGGACCTATAACCTGGGTAACCTATACGGAGAAATCTTAGCGGAGGCACACCACCTTGACCTACATTCAAATATTTTGCGCCAACTAATGAAATAGTTAACATGATTTATAACTTATAAACCTCCTCGGAAATATTAAATACAAACAGGAAGGAATAAATTAAGTGAAAATGTCGATAGATAATAGGATAAATAGCGGAGTGCTTTTACTTTATATGAATTATAAACACTACCACAAGTAACTCCTGGTTTATTCTATTTTAAGAGGTTGGTATTGTGTTCCATCAATTTGAAACCTGGATATTCTTTTGATACCATAATACGATATCGCGTCACCAAGACATGAAAATATAATAATACGTATATTTGCAAAATGCGAGAATTATACGTAAACGGTTTTATGATAATGCATTTCCATTATCGGCCTTCGAAATAAAAATGCGAATATATAATGCGAAAGAATCGTAGATCATACATAATGTCATGAACCAATGGTATAATAACAGCTCTAATAATGGATGAGATGGTAGTAGACAACAGTATGAAATGCAATTGGAAACACGATGATGAACTTCAACGCGGATAGGTCATTCATTCGATACACCTGCAATATCGCAATACCATGTTCATATTGACGCAGGCCAGCACATGCACCCCTAGCATGACCAATTTGGGGATATTTTAATGTTTGACCGAAGTGACACTAACGACATCCACCACCGAGCAAAATTCATTAAAATTATGGTCAGCGCGACGAAATATTGTGGCCTTGAATTTGCGTGGCGCGCATAATTCAAACCCACCCCCTTCAAATCAAACGCTTTCACCCACGTTTTTCCGGCAAGAGGGATAAAACGACTGGCTTGATCTATTGAGTTATTATTTTGGAAAATTGCGAGTGCAAATAAAGGAACAGTTGTCAAGGTACATAAATCTCACGTCCGTGCTTACAAAAATTAGGCCATTATAAGGAGTTCAGATCCACGCCGTGATCTAAATGGGTCAGACGGAGTGAACCTCCAAGTTGAATTGTATCTTATGCGTAATCCAGATTTGAAGATATGGAGAAAGATGTTATCAAATTATAACTTCGAAATCTTAGTGATAATATTAAGTGAATTCATATTCTTTAGCAGCATATAAGTAGTCTACCGTGCAGTGGCATGGCTTGGAAGAGTCATGCCGTTGCCCATACTGGAGAGCTTCCGTACGATTTCTAAAACAATAAAATGCTTAACACATTTTTTCCTTCACCCGTTGCCACAATCTTCAACCCATCGAACTCTCCATCCACATTCATGCCTTCCTAATTCATTCTTTTTTTATGCTCTAAAAACACTATTACCCACTCGCTTGGCATTCTACCGTCTTCATCAGCTGCCCGCATCCCACTTTCAATGTTAACAAGCAACGCTTCATATATTCTACGGGTTTACTCGAAATTCTTCCTCTCTTCTCCAACATCATCTTACATTTCTTCTCCTGTCTTTATCTTACTCTAGCTTACTCAGTCCATTTTCCTACGGACCCGTGTCTCAAAAATCCTTATTTTTACTCGTTCTCACTCTACAATAGTTTTGACTTTAGATTTTAACATATCATTAAATATAACCCGATTAATTTTACCTCATTTACAAATTCTTAATAAACATTTTCAAAAAACAAGAAACACAGAAACTATAGGCACTAAAACTTGACATAGGTATAGACAAGGTCAGGATGTTCAATAATGAAAGCGTAGAAAAAATTGCAAACTCAGAGATTACAAGAATTAGACAAATTACAGCGCAGCCCTATATAGTTATTCGTAATATTTTAAACATTACCTCCGCAACATCGACGCAGTGATCAGATACCAAAATGCAGCAAGTCCTTTAAATTTGAATACCTCTTGCATTTTATGATTGCCACGAATTTCCGCTGGTCGAACCTCATTTCCCTGTAGACAAGAAGGATACGGCTCTTACATTTCCTCGAATACCTATTGATATGTAATAACTAATACCTTTAAAACATATAAATGGATGTTCCCAGGTCGAATTCCAAGTCCTACTTGATTCGAAATCTGCAATGCAATCCCTAGAGAAAAGTCCATGATACACGCGGTTATTAAAAATAACTGACAGTGAAAGTTTGAAGGAAGAGAATCCTTTTGAAGCAACTTGGGGAATTCAGGACAGCCGTCACAAATCCGGGGCTCGATCAGCAGACAAAGGGAGTGGAGTGGATAAATCGTTCGGCGCGAGAGAGTGGCAGTGGATGCCCAGAGGATCTTATCGCGGAGGAAGTACACACATGCGCGGTGTCCATTTTAGGCGAGCAAGTCAAAGGCATGAGGGAAAAAGGCACCCTCCGCCTCCCCCACCCGCCTGGTCCATTGCCACGCCACGCCCTCCTTCCATCCTCCTCCGCCCGTTTTCTCCCTTTGGGACGACGAGGGACATTCAAAAGAAAGGGGGCGGGGAGGAGAAAGGGCCACAGGGTGGCAGGGCGGGGGCATCCGAGGAGGAGGACACGCAGATGAACAGGCGAGAGGAGGAAGGGGAGAGCTAGTTCCACTTCTGCCGCAGTGGGGCGCAGCGTCGTGCCCATCATGGGAGTGGAGTGAACGATGGTCAGCATCGCCAACCATCCTTTAAATTCAGTTTTCTAACTCCGTTAAGTTAACATTTGAACTCTTGTCATAGAGAATATAAGTTATTTTCGTAAAAAAATTTGCAACGAGCCATCGAAAGTGTTGAAATATTTTTCTATTATGTTTATTTTCCTAAATAGTGTCTTTGATGTGGTCTGAACATCACCCACGACTGGGAGTTAAATTTAAAAAAAATTATGTGGAATCAGAATCCGCATTAAACAATGCTGAAGCCAATTAGATTAGGGTATGATACTGATTTGAGTTTGGCCCAAATAGTAAAAATATTCACAAAACTTTATTGATTGATTTTAAAGTTCCTTAAATATTACGATCCGGGATGCATTAAAAAAAAAGGAATCTGCATACATTTTCCAATAGAATTCAAACCTAAGACATTATCTTAATTCATATGAATTTTAACTTTTCACATTTTTAATTCACATTCACATTTTTAATGTGAATTAATCGTGACAACCTAGGTCAAACCTATGATTTTTAAAAATTTGGCAATGGAAACACGTCAAATTTTGCAACATTTACTTCCAGCAGAGTCAAAATATGAACTCCATACAATGGTTTTAAGGTTAAAATATTTTAATGGATTCACTTCCCAAATCTTAAACTTTCGATGCATGTCCGTGACTTTTTCCGCTTGTATAAATGCTGCTTACATCAGCCAGGATGTTTGTATTTGATGTTTAGCAACCCAGAAAAGACACAGGACTCGAATTAACTAGATTCCATCGAAGTTGCTATGCAATGTTTTACACACTTAAATGGTTATGGAGTCACGCGACCATATTTCTCAGCAAAAGCCCAGGCTTTGCCGCGGCTACAAAAAAATAAGTACCCTTTTCGGTTGCCTATGGCGATTGAAACAAAGACCTTCAGGCATGATCACAAAGTTAATCACGACAGAAGGCTCATAACGTTTTGTCCGCTAGGATCATCGCCACCGGTAAGTGGAGGCCCCAGTGCGAGGAGGACAGCGGGAGGATGGGGAAGGGTCAGAGGGCGGACGTTCTCTTGCGTGTGTGGCGGTGGGCGTCTTGGCGCGGAGAAGGAGAGAGAGATAGACAATAGGGTGGGGGAAGGAAAGGACACGACGGGGATAGAAGTGAGCGAGAAGAGGTGAGACAGACACGAAGAAAGAGAAAGATATAAGAAGGGGAGAGAGAGAGGGAAGGAGTGTTGGGTGAACGCAGCTGTGACCACACTCCCCGCCCTTCCTCTCGGTTGTCGCGAAGGAGCGCGAAAAACAAATGACTGTGTCAAGAGCGTTGATACGCGCACTACCCGACCCAAACCACGCCTCCGCCGTGTCTTTCTCTTCCCCGAGAAAATGTCATCGCGAAAATCTGGGCGCGGGAGAAAAGGGGCGCGCGGAGGCGCGTGTTTCGCCGGAAGAGGGGGGAGGGGAAAGAGAGAAACGAAGGAAACCCCACGCACTCTCGCCCTCCATGAACGCGCGTGAGTGAGTGAATGAGTGAGAATGAACAAGTGCATCCCCCTCCCTGTTCCTCACTCCCTCCACCCTGACGGTGATGGAGAAGAGGCGAGAGGCGGAGATGGAAGGAACACGAATGAATGGACGAAGACTCCGCACAAGGATTGTTCAGAGGAAACGGCATGTGAGGAAAACCATACATGCCATTCGGACGCGCTCGGACGCGTTTAGACCAACGACGATTACTAAACCGAACGACGCTCACTGACAAAGGAGCACTTTTTTCGGCGGTACGATCCTAAATAAATTACTGCAACGGTTGAATTTGCATAAGACAGTTGCCACGACAAATTTACCAAATAAAATGTTTAATGCCAAATTGCTGACGGCAAGTTACTTTCAAAAATTTAAAGCTTTGTTACACGTAAATGCACATTTTTTTCGTTAAAAAAATAAAATGTCGTCCGGCTGAAGAGGTGACTATCGGAAGCAAATTTTAGCGTAAGAACCTTCAATGAATGACATTGTCAACCATGTCTTCATCAGCAACATCTGATACATCTGTACACGTTGGAAGAAGTAGCTGAATGTTACGTTCAATAGTCCACGCAAAGCTAAGCAGCCAACTAGACTAGGCATTGACGGAACAATTTTATTAATTGATGTTTTCACGATGCGGACTATCAAAATCCAGCTCCTCTATCGATCACAAACTGCAATAAAATTCATATTTCGGAATATTGTTCCATTTAAACTTTACCTAATACTTACGTGAAGTTATTAATGAGTGTTATAGTAAAATAGAGAATAAAACTGTAATTTCCAAATTACAAAATATAATTTAATACGTACGCTAGTTTCAACAACACAAAGTCATCATTGGTTGTTAATACTCGCGTAGTACTATTTTTTTATAGAAACGGAAAAGTGCAACAATTTTATTCTATATTCTGAGTTCTTTCACTCAATATTACGAGAGATGTTTTTTTTCTTCAAGCTTTGCAGCACTTAACAGTGAAAAAGAGATGAACATCTAGGACGGATTAGGTAGCACAAAATCAATTTACGCAACGTTAGTTTTCAACTCAGATTGTTGACACATAGCTGTAAATGAAAACGGGGAAATAATCACGAATAAAGATCATGATTCAGGATATGAAAGCAATTTCCAAACTTTTCATTGGTGGTTTTACGACACCATTGAATCTACTTTTTCGAATCAAAATATGATAACCGAATAAACCTCCAGCCACGCTGCACCACTGCTATAGTGTGCTTGCCTTTGGCATCATGATTCGTTATTTGGTATGGGATCACGTTTTAGTACTTGACACCACCTAATACGGTAAACGTATGCTCCATGAATGGCTTAATTTGGCTTCTCGAAACAGGATCACTTCAACACCCCGTGGTCGCATTTTAGCCTTTGAGTATTGTTACGGTACTGATACGCCCACAGTGTCAGCTCTCCTTCGAAACTCCCCAACACATGATTGAAGGGAAAAATGTGTGAATCCACAGCTCACTCCTCGGGTCCCCGACACCTTTTTCAAGCCGACGCCCCTTTGTGTAGTGGATATTAGCGAACGCCCCTTCTCTAAATATTTGCAAGCCGGCACGGCAAAAATATTACCTCACTTGAAGGAGACCTCATTTAGGGATGGCGACCATCTCCCACATTGTACGAATCCCATCTGCAAAATGTGAACGTTAACAAATTGGTTGGCCATTTTCCCCGAGGACACAGTGCAGCTAAAGCAGTCATATCTCTTTGGAAAATACATAATGTCTTAAACTTCAATCTGACTCACCTGTAGATACTTCCTAGTGAAGACCACTGATAAATAAAGATAAACTCCGACGCAAGTATGTAGTTATTCCTCGAAGTTACCAAAAAAAAATAGTTTCAAGGTTTGATCAAAGAGAAGGACGCGCAAAGGTAGATTCTTCTTGAAGAAAGATTTCTCTCTGAAGAACATTCTTAAAAGTAGAAAACTTAAATTTTGTGCTAACTTAAAAACTTAGCACAAAAGTAAAAAGGTTTCCAATGTTCATTACGCGATTTCAATTCTCAAGAAAACTTGATTAATCGACACTGCCGATTAATACACCTTTGTTTAGTTCGCTTCATCTACTATGAGATACATATTAAAATAACAAATCACTCTACTTACTGGTTTTTAGTGGCATTCGGAGATTAATTAATTTTTACTTACATCTTGTCATATTTCAGATTTTATTACACTATATTACTCGCTCTATTTGATACCATTAAAAAAATTTTTTTTTAACATTATTTCATTTTCATAATTCTTCATTTCTGGACTTCAGTAGACCATCTCATGGGAAGTATTCACCTAAGAGAGAACTCATGACACACCAATATTTACTTTTTTTGAGGAAATGATTTTTAAGCAAAGAAGAAACCATCACAAGACTTGCATTAAACACATTACTGCTAGATATATATATATATATATATATATATATATATATATATATATATATATATATATATATATATATATATATATATATATAACATTCGCATTCTCTTAGGTCTTCCTACTGGGCACAAGTTCTCTATAACTACACTTCCACTTTGATAATTTGTGACAGCAAGGTAATCAATCGCAGTTTGTTACAGATGGTCGGATATCTGTCAGCGGCCGGAAACATTTAGGGGTGGATGCTAAATCTAACCCTCCCACCAAAATGCCGACCCCAGACTGGAGGGGAAGGAAGAACGATTTCGTTTCGCGTCTCGTACTTGTCGTTATCAAGGAACACAAGCCACGTGGGCGAGTCCCTATCTTGCTCATGTGCGAGACCGCGGTGAGAGGCACAAGGATTTACAGCTTCCCTCGCTGAATTACTAAGGCAGCAAGCTGGTAAGCGAAATTCGCCACCCGTGTGCCATGGACACCGGAGGTTGTGGGAGGAATAAGCTGAGAGGGCGGCCGGCGGATGTAACAAACTCCGTGGCTGTGTGAGACTTTTATTTATGGCGAGTGATGGAGCGACCGGTTTGGAGGGCCAATGTTACGTCACCGCCCGTGGAAGGTCTGGAGCATCCGAGTGAGGGAGGAGTGGGAGGGATTTTGGTTTTGCTTTCCACCGGCGCGGCGATGGAAATCCCAACGGAGGAGATAGAAGTATGAAAACATTCAATGGCAAACGTGAATATCGCGGAGGAACTTCATCGACCACGTCATCAGGGCAACATCACTGACCGGGGAGAGGCCTTCAACGGTGCAACACTGATTGATTGATTGAACTGATGGCAGAGCAAACGGAAGTCGTTCACTGTATGGTGAACTATTACGGCCCAGGTGATTCTCTAATTTAAAAAGAAATCAATCCTGTACTAATTCATTGGAAATGAGAAAAGCCGTATTCTTTCCAAATTTCTTCCGTTTCATTCTCAAATACATATTTGGAAAATTGGATGTACTAACTGTCGTTTCACCATTATTAATACGTTTATACCACCAACATGGCCCTACTACTTGTTCTGATAATCGTGCAATACGAAACGTTTGGTATGTGAACAAATGTAGTTAATAAATTCACCGAATATTTTAATCGATCTGCTTTCAAAGCGGCTTCCTAGTCGATAGGTACCCGATTTGCCAGATTGATATTTAGTAAAAATGGACACCACTTCATGCGGGTTATAGTAGTAAGGGAATATAATATGATAGATATGGAAAGCCATGTTTTTTAATAAAAAAGAGGAAACGGAAATTCACGCAACAAACATGTCTTAAAAGAAATCACATTTCCACGAATTCATTACTCAACGTTACGTAATTTCGTCTTGTGCTACGGAATAAAATACGGATTAAATTTAAGATAAAATAATTTATAATGGTGGCTCCCTTTGAACTCGCCTACATCACATTACCGAGGGCAGTTGGTTTCAACATGCCTCCACACTGGGGTCGAGCTCATTGCTCCTCAGCATCTCCATCTTCATTCCCTCCCCGTAACCCCATCCCTCCCCCACTCCCCACCGGTCTCCCCATCCCACCCTCCCACCCCACACGCCCCCTACCCCTCCCTCCCCTGGACCCCGTCTCCTCCCCCGCCCCGCGTGTTTGGGGTCAGCGGCCTCCCGACGCATGTCCGCCTCGGACGCGACAAACTTCGGAATTCCCGTCGGATTTTTCGGAGAATATGGCCGAATACCTGGCCAAGAGGATCACCAGGCAGAAGGAAAGGACAAGTTCAAGAATAACTACCCGGGTGTCATGGATGGAGTGGCAATACGAGGAGATAACAAGGGCGATAGAGTGCGGGGAAGGTGAGAGAGAGGTTCAGAAAGAGGTTCGCGGATCCTTGTTTCTCCAAGGTGAAAATTCCGAAGCCGACCGCTAAACATTTTCCTAACACTATCTTGCCATTAGTTCACCCGTCGGCAAAACTTGATTTATAACCTGTTAACCGAGCATGTCGTTCATTAAATAATAGAATAGATCTATGATTTTATGATAATTTTTTTCTAAATAAGGCCATCCTAGAAAAACATAATTGTGGCTTCTAAAATGATTTCTTCACACGGTACCTGACGATATTCTCATTAAGTATAACGAAATGTTGAGTGTTGTAGATAACACTCGATATCCAACAGGAAAATCTTAAAATATTTAGTGAACACATCAACCGCTTTGGGAATCTTCCATTTAAGATTTATGTGTGCAAAATAACTTTCCATGCAGTATAAAATAAGAAGCTACTCCATTTGAAATATACAAGCTCAATGTTGGATTTTTTTAAATTGTGAAACTTAAAAAATATAACTCACATGAGAAAAACAAGATTATGACAAAAGAGCACTGCTAAAAAAAACGTTGACTCACATGATAATGACCAGTCAAAAATATGGTACAATAATTACACAGTGGAGTAAAATGACATCTGTTGCCATTTGTTGTCGTCAACGTGCAAAGTCTTGTAACTATACTTCTCTATGATAGATTGTGAAAGAAAAATTGCAAAGGATGAAATAAGATATTAGTAAATCTACAAGAGTTTATAATAGCCATAAGTAAACCTTGAACCAAAAATGATCAGGCAGAGATGCAAATTCTGTTCTTACCTGTTAATTTCACAGTGTTCAAGGTTGTTATGGAGCATTCGAAATGAAACTTTGCCTCCGGTCTTTCCTACTGTGAAAAAACTCGAGGCTAGGAATTCCGAAGCCAGGAATATGAAACCTTCATTTGGGGGTTTTCCGTGTCCAGAGGCTTAACGTTAAGAGCCCCTGCCTGATCTGGTAGATAAAAGTCTAATGTACGCACTCATCGAGCGAAGGATTTATTGCAGCAAGGTGGGTAAGATAAAAACTTGAGTCATTAGAAAAAAATCGTGGCTTATCTTCGGGTACGGTATGAATAGAAATCAATGTTTCGCAATTTCAACCCCAGGCGAGTCATAAACAGAGAGAGCAATAAATGTTACAGTTGACCTTCTCGTCTCACGCCGCCCACGCACGACTCGAATCGATCATGTCACGCCCCTAGGTGCGCACAAAAAGACAAAAGCATTGAAAGTAGTAAGTAACGGGCAGGCCGCGCCAGGCTACCAGACTGGACACACTAATGACAAGAAGGTAAGTCGGGAAAAAAATGAGCATACGCGTTAAGGGCCTCTCTGCAGAGACGTGAATGCATGCGGTCCTGGTATACTGGAGGTGCGTCGCCATATCTCAAGGGAGATTTCATGGTGGTGGGTTGCCAAAGGGAAGGTGAAGGAAGGGATGTTAAATAAAAATAATAAGAGCGGAAAGAGACAGTGCGGGCGGTCGGGCGCACCCTCCTCGCCGCCACATATCCCCCCTTCGGAAACGCGAGCAAGACCACGCCCTGTTCCGCTCACCTACACACACCCACATCTCTCTTCCGTCCCTTCTCCGCTCTCACCTGTCCATGTATATAGGCTAGCGATGGCCACTGAAATGGACCACGTCTAACGATTCTAAAGGATCAGAATCTCAAAGCTACAAACCCACTGACAAATCCCCTGAAAACAGTCAGAGCGTAAACGCAATTAAAAACTTTAACCAAACTTCTTCATGAGTAAAAAACGGGGTAACAAATTTACTTTCGTGAGAAGAATATGCTTGAGCCATCTACAATGGAATTTTAAATTACCTCTTTGTTAGATAAATGGACCGCGCTGACACCTAGTTAATTTTGAACAGGTAAACCCATTCATTTAGTTCAAAAACTCTATTCTTGCCCTTCCTCGATCTAAAATCCAACTTTTTTCCTAACTTCCTCTCGGGCTTCCTACAACAGCTTCCTCTCTTCACAAACCACACCAATTCCACTTTGTTTCTGTCCCTCTTTTCTCAGATTATTTTTTTTCAACAATCTTCATACATAACCACATACCTCATCCATAAACGGTTACTGAATCAAAAAACAATACATTCCACATTTAAATGATCCACTAATTTCTACGTGCCTCCAAGATGTACCTAAATACATATTCTACAAAAAAAGGCTAACGCTCCTTTCCAATTATTGGCCCGCTGGGTTAGTACTTGGAGAGCTCTACCCTTAACTATCAAGACAATCTTCGGGTAGATAACTGTGGTTTATGTCCCACTACGAGATTTTTTGTTATATCTTATTCATTAATATGAATACAGACATAAGGAAAATGGATAGGATATAAACTTCAACGATAAATTAGCAACAGAGCGGGAGGTGAAGCTATGAGAATAGTTTTAGGAAAAAGAGTCCAGATGTAAATTTTTCGTTCGTACCTCAAGGAAAATATGATTCTTTTTCCTACGGTGTAATTTCGGAAACTATGCCGAGTGATGAATAGTGCTCAGTGGACAGTATCCTTCTTTTTACTTCATAATTTATATTTAGTAAACAATGGTATAAGTTCACTGAAAATAACGTAAAGTGCTGTGATACCGCAATGCACGGCGATGTAATATCGTATTCGCAATCCTGTACCGCAGCCACTTATATTGGAATCTTATCACCAGATCATTCCAAGACATACCAAACTAAGTGATCATGAGATTCAAAATACGCGCATCCAAGATTTGCTTCGTCCTCAAGTTGAACCTAAACTCACGCGACGAACTTTTAGCGACATCGTGGTGAGGAGAAAAACTCTTAGATTCCGATTTGATCAGCATCCCTGCACAGTGCACTCCCATTTGGATTCGATTACAGCCGAAATCAAGTCCCAGCCCCCTGCAGAGCTAGCCAAAGCATACACTTGCTCACACACAGAAGCTTTAAGAGAGTGGGGCCACACCCTTGTCACGAGATCCGTCTAATAGAGTTCTTAAACAAAACGTGCGTCAACGTCACGAGTGCAGTTGAGGGGTACGTAGGTATATCTGGCGATATAAACATATGGCACACGCCTCATTATTTGCCTATCCCCTTATCTCATCTGAGAGCAGTAGTTCTGAACTCCCTCCCTCGACTGCAATCACAACAACGGGGTCACGATGTGCATTCCCTGACGAAAAACGGTCGCTCCTGCCTCGCCCCCGGGGTCGCGTTATTCATCAAATCCGCCTGCACTTCGTTTGACTCGAAGGAGTCCCGAGAAGGGAGTGACCACTGGAATAAGGCCACCTAGATTTCTCGATGTCAGGAGAAATTCATTTCGAATTCTGTTTCCCACTCCTCCGGGAAGATTTTATCTGGCAATATGGTGTTTGCGTATTTAGTTTGATGGAAGCGGGCGGGGGCGGCGATATAACGAGTTTCACCCTGAGCATGCCGACTCGATGACAGCGCCCCTCACCGAGGAAATGGGAAGTGAAAAGAGAATAAGACCATTGTTCTCCGGGAATACAAGGCAATTGCCGTTAATGGAATTCGTTTTCTTTTTATGTCAGTTTATTTTTTTCCATCTCTAGCCAAACCGAAGTTCAAACAAATACATCCGGAATATTAATGTCCGCTATGTACGTATAGCAACGGCCACAATTGTCACCTCCATAACCATGCAAGGCTAAGAGATTCACGATATAGTTCAAGGAATGATGACCATACAAGTGACACTTAACTAAAGGGGAATCTTATACAATAGATTCACGAATGACTAAACACCCGCCAGTCCATGAATGCTAAAATATAAACAGCTAGTACCTCTCTCTCTCTCTCTGTAATACATTACGAATCAGATATGTTGGTGGCTTAGATTGCCTATCTATATTATCAATTGCCAAAATAATGTGTCAGTTAATGTCAAAATTTACACAAAATCCAACGTTCTTGAGGAAAAACCAAAAGAACGAAATTTTATGATTCTGTTGATTGAACAGACAACTGGTATATTTTTACCCTCTCAAAACTACACCCACCGATCAGAATTAAAAGTTAGCTCTCGCGGGAAAGTAGAACTTGGAGTGTGGAAAAGAAGACAAACGAAAATAAAACAGAACTTACTGCTTTGGAATAACAAAGTGAGCACACAAAAAGAAGTACTATTCAAGGGCAGATTTAATAACTAACCAACATTGGAATTATTTTGCATTTTTCTGGGAATAAAAAATATTTCTTATTTCACTTTGCCGCATTTTGGAAATAAAACATTTTTTCAATCTTAAAAAATGCCACAATCTAAGTTCAATAGAACTGACTTCACTGTCAAGGATTTAGGCATTTGTCTTGAGTCGACTGAGATTTACAATGCTCATGAGAAATCGCATTGAACATTCTACATCGCATTACGCCGACTAAACATACCTAAACGCAACAAATAAAACTGGTGTGCCAATTTGATTCATGAAATTTCAATACTGAACATCGATTTATTGCAAAAATACCTGGGATGACGCATGAAAAGGATGCGATACCATACACCAATGTCGTCCACATGAAAACACACGATATTGATATTCCCGTGGACAATTTACGGTACAAAGTCCCCCACAGATGCATTACTATTACCATTCCATTGAAACAAAACTTTGCCCACACTAATTTCAGAGGGAACAGAAGTTTTTAAAGTATACAAAAACAAACTGGGACACATCCCACAAATCAAGGGAAAGGCGACGTAGCCGCTGATTGCTGTTGATGGGAATGAGTGCTTAAACAGTGTTGCAGACCTAACCGTCGGGGCGAAAAACCGCACAGTTTAGAAAATAACAAAAGAAACCCGCGTGACCATATTTCACGACTCAACAATGACACACAAACAAGCGGTAGCGAGCCTAGGGCGACACGTGCTTGCGAAAAATGGGCGTGACGGGTCGCGTGACGCGCATAACGCGAGATGGGGGATGGGGGGGTAGGACTTATGGGAAAGAGGGGTGGGATGGGAAGGCGAAGCGATGTCAGTGCGATTGAGGGCGCCTTGGCGGTGAGCCGGCGCCCGAAGAGTGGAACGGGCAATTGATGAGCGTGCACCAAAGAGATTAAAGGGCGGAGTAGGAACTAATTGCAAGAGACAGCCCGTTCACGTGACCAGAATTTGAATCATTTCCTTCCCGATCGATCGATCTGGGAAGTGCGGTGCACTCGAGATGCAGGGAATGCGCGAGATGCGTTCGGGGCCCTGGGGAAATCACAGTCAACATCAACGCTCTCAACTTTCATTAACGGTCATAGTTTCCCTTACAGGGAAAGGTAGTCGTTAAGTACATAAAGGAGGGTAAGCGGTAATAAAAATATGGAAACCTTGAAATAATCCAAAAAACATGAATCGCATATACGCAATGCTCAGTAATTCGCCAAGAGGGCGTAAGTCTACCACACGCCCTTTCATTAGGTATTCTGGGGGGTGGGGAATGGGAATGATTGGCTCTTCCTGAAAGTAGAGCAAGATGTCAAGAGGTTTTTTTTATCAAAATTATTGTGGTGTTTAATCTTACGTTTTACTTTGTTCGTTAATTTCTTTTATGGAATAGCTATTCCAAAACCAATCAGTGAGGAGCTATTTCTTTATTTTCAGAGATAAAATCAGCAGATAACTTCTGTATGTTTCGAAATTTCCTTGCTGTCTCTGGAATCAATCAATATCTTCCTAAATAATTTTTCCTAGCTTGCTCACTCAGTGACTGAATAGCCATTTACCCTGTTTCTTTTATTGCACTGTAACGCTTTAATCTCGTAATTTGTTTTGCAACTACCTGTACATACTACTTATATATTTTTGTTTGGTATGCTACTTATTCGTCGACAGAAAAAGCAAGCATTGCATAATATAGTTTATTCGGAGTGAAGTCTTTGACTTGTAATAACTTCTTGAAATGATAAGATGACATATAGCATATGGGTGTGAACCGCTGACTGAGAAGCAAGAGTAATGGCATCAGGCTGTTACGAAAATTTCAAACCTGGAACCCCGATCGTACCTTCAGTCAACCTGCCACTAAAACTGCCTCGTGTTAAATGGTCAATTTAAGGACGTCTTTCCAACTCAAGCTTTTGAAATTCTACTGAAGAGAAATCGATAATAAATTAGATTGGACTAAGACCAAACCTTTTTTACATCGTGCCAACTCATCAAGGGATTGGATTAGCGGTTTAGTGCGTCTGGAGCTATTTCGCAGTCAAGCTACTTCATTGTGAGGGTGAAAGAAAGAGAAAACTTTGCACTTCCACACACTTTTAATATAACACGACCATGGTTTCGATGCGGCGCATCATCATCAGGTGATCACCAAATGCGCCGCATCGAAACCATGGTCGTGTTATATTAAAAGTGTATGGAAGTGCAAAGTTTTCTTTTCTCTTTCTTTCACCCTCACCATGAAGGAATTCCACTAAGTTAAGCCTGAAACTGTTAGCTTTAAGCTACTTCATTGTACAAATAAAGGAATGTCTATTAGCGATGCAGTAAATTTTAAATTTCCTATCCAAGTTTCGAGCAAAATTTCATTTTAGCACAGAGAATAATTAGTCAACATCGAAGTTGGAATGTTTAAAGTTATTCCTAGGAAAACACAAGAGACTTCGCCATATTCGTGATCTCGTATTTCTCTCTACGTACTCATGGTTTTACTTCTAACCGATGCCTTTCCTCAGGTTCTGCGCTTTTGTTAATGATAATAAGCTCCGAGCCAACCGTGGGAATTTGAATTTTCCCATCCAAGAATAATTGTGTAACCCTCCTAAAGTTTTATCCACCCATGAGGATCTTTACTCTCGGAGTAAATTATTCCCTACGTAAAAATCAATGCGAACACCGAATTCGGATCCGTTTAACATCCCCTAGAGTTCTCGTTATTGAAACCCGCAAGGGGAATAAATGGATGGGAAAGGTGAAATGCCAATAAAATGCATTCAGTTTGAAGCGCTTTCGCAGTCAAACATGAATGATCAACGCCAATTAGTTCACATTCCGATAATTAGACTTATTTAAAGCTGATCAAAACATAAAACATCGTAAGTCTCCAAGTAGAGAATGTCATATTTCGTTTGGAAATACATTTCATCGAGCCTCTATGCTTCAAGAGCTATGTCAAAGGACAATCGTGCCTGAGAGGCTAATAAAGATTTCAACTCGTGGATTGAAAACCGTTTGGAGGAAAGTGAGCCGCAGCTGTTATATCGTCATCCATGTTCAGTGCCTGCCATCGTAACGAGCTTCGTCTGGCGGGGAGAAAATATGGTCAGCAAAAATGGACTGACCACACTAGTCGATGTGACGCAATTCCGAGCTTATGTTGCCACTCTTATGGAGGCCTTTTTTCACCATGTGTCACTTCTATATCTAAAAGAAATCTTATTCTTGAGGCTAGTTTCCGAATGGCTTTATAAACGGATCGTGCCTGTATCTGACTGCGTCTCCCACTACCTGCTTCGGCAATAATCGACTTGGGTCCACGAAACTTAGCTGCGGTGCCCTACTATTCGAAATGACCCAAGGGTCCTTATTTTTTTTCTGGGCCGTGGAGCTCTCTGAGATGGAAATAAAAATGTAAGAATCTAGTGAAAATGTAACATTAAAGATATATGAGTTCATTTTTATGTCCAAAGAAACTTATCTTGGGACTGGTCTCGAGATAAGGATTAATATTAGGTATTTTAAACTGCCAACGGGCTATTTCCTTCCAACCACCTACAGCTAGAGAGAGCATAAATAAACAAGTGATTTTCACAATTTCAAACGAATTCCTGTTGTATCTATAGCGGCTGTCTTTAACTCCTAATGCCAAATACTCTCTTTAATTTAGCCGATGCTCATGGAATTCCTGCGACTCATTGAAATAATCTAAAATTGAAGATATATATATATATGTATATATATATATATATATATGTATGTATATATATATATATATATATATATATATATATGTATATATATATATGTGAAATTCTTGTGCGAAATAATGCTGTTATTCTTATTTATGTTTTACTTCACTCATTCACCAACAGTTTTTAACATTTCCTTTGATTTATTCTTTGAACGGCTGTATTATTGTTCTTAAGTGACCCTCTTTCTGGCAAAATAATTCATGTAAATAGACAACACGACATGTTTGAGCAGTAAAATGATAAAAGAAGAAATAAAAAGATGAATCGATGAGATTTTCGACAGCAAAATATAAGATGAAAATCGACCTTAAAAATTCCTACGAGGATGTCAAATAATTAAGCTATATTCCGCTATACAATTTACAGAGGTATTTTCAACTCTCTGGGTCATATTGATTTGGGAAATTAACTGTCTATCATGAGGCATGAAAGTTGGCATGCCCATTGCAAACAAATAATGGCACAATTGGAAACCCACGAGTGACCTCTTTCTATCTTTGCGGACAAATCAAATATAAGCCTACTAAAACACAATGCTTATTACTCGGAATACAAGTATACCGTGGTGTTATAATATCAAGCCACGTGATAGAAAAATTGAGTGTGTTATTCATGAATGGGCTGACGGACACCAGCGGCGATCACCAAAAGAGAAAGTCGGTACGAATGTTGTCACTGATAGTTTACAACAGAAAGCATGGAAAAACTTGTGTCTCACTTATAATAGTGCCAAATATCTTAAGTAAGAACCTGTCCAGCAAAATACTGATGACTATTAAAAGACCTATGATAATATAGAATAAAGTAACTGATGGATTTTATTCTCAAATAAATAATAAAATTGCCCTAAATATTCAATACGCTCTTCTTTCCACGCATGTTTAACTTTTTCGACTTATCGTCTCCAGAATCCATCTCAAGAATTGACGGACTCACACATTTTGCTGTGTGTTGACCAACGTTGTACGCGAGAACTCAACCCTGGACGGGAAACAATTACGACATCGCCGTTGGTCCCATAAGGATGGCCGGAGACGTGGGACGACAACATGTTGTCTCGAGACTTTTTGGCGACTATACCGAGCCGTGTTCATGGAAGATCTCCTTACTTCGTCATGAAAATAATGGAATACATTCGTAGTCTATGCGCACATAATGCACGTAGCCATAAGACAAGAACGAGGTCTCAGACGATGACGTAGGCGGTGATGTAAGACCTCACTTATCCTTCGTCCTCATGGCTCGGGTTCCTCCATTGCCACGACCTCCTGGCGATGCACGTACGTACAGTAAGCAAGCACACTCCATCATCCACTTGAATCCACCACAGGCGTAGCCACGGTCGTCATCTCCAGTCAAAAAGTCAATCTCAGTGTCCTCGTCGGAAGCGAGATTTGTAATGAACACGGAATGACGGGAAATCAGCCACAAACCTTCTCGCTTGCGGCCTTACGTGGCTGGGTTGCACACTTTTGCTTATCAATTTAATTGAATCATTGCAGGCAATCGAAACGAGGAACTACCGCAGTGTGGACATAGATACCAATACGTGTCCTCTATGTTATGATCAAACTTTCATTGATACTTGTAAACTAATTAATTTAATATGGTTAACATTATCCATGCTTACTTCCATTTAAACGACATTTCACGTTTTTTATAACCAAATTGACCCGCGTCTCATTTATTTGCACTGGTAATCTTCACCCATACTTTCTTCAAATTCTTCAATTGTGCTAAATAATCACTTACGCTTGGTATTTTTTACATGGGTTAAAAAATAAGTATTTTTTAGCTTTAGAGTAATCATTTAGGTTCACTATTCTTAGTCGACATGCTAAGAATAATTTTTTTCGGTCAACTTGAGATCACCTCGTGTTTTAGTTAATACTCACAGTCATCACATCTGTGGGACACTTGCTCATTGCATACTTGTGCGTCAATACGGTTAGGGTGTTCAATTTATCATAATCTCCCTCTTTTTAGGAAAATTTTGGGAGAGGAATCAACCCTAAGGAGATTACCAAGGTGGAGGTGACACCAAGTCCTCAGGATGAAGCAACCCTAAGTGCCCTCTCGGCTCACGAGCGAATGAGTAACCGGGTGCAAACTCTTCGAAAATAAAGGCGCGGGTATGGAAACCCTCCTCCCTCCCGCGCGCAATTGGCCACGACTTGCGGAGGCTGCCAAGAGGGGAGGGGGAAGGACTGGGTTGACTCACCGCCACCAACCCTCCCCCCGCCCGCACCCCCAGCCGGCCACGCCACTGCAGATTGATGTCCTAGGCCACGGATCCCTCTCCCGCTAACCGCTGGAAACTGATTCCATTTCAAAACTCCCCCTCACGCCGTTGTTATTTACATTTTAACGACCCCGCTAGACGTTCTCCTCTCTCTCTCTCTCCTACTCCTCCTTCCCTTCGCTTTTTTTTACTTTTAATTCGTTCGTTATTTATCCCCGAAGAGGATGGAGCGTCGTTCTCGGAGCGTCCTCGAGAGGGGCGTGACGGTTCGGCCCTAAAAAATATGGCCACCGCGGTGAGAGAGACCGGAGGGAGAGGAGGAACAACGGGGAGGGCGAGGGGGGGGAATAGGGGGGAAAGAAGCATTGTGAGCAGACCAGAGGGCGTTCGTATTCCGCTCGCCTTCCCTCGGCCGGCTTAAATTTCAGCGGGACAGGTAAAAATGGCGGATGCCACGCTAAGCCGGGCGATATGGTAATGTTCCGATAATTAATATCTAATTTTAACCAGGAGGATGGTGGAATTTGCCATTAAACCGAGTCGAGAAGGCAAAATACGAGACTCATATAATATCGAAGCAGGTGGGAGTTGGATGAAAGGTGATTAAATTCCGATAGTTAATGCTTTCCCCTCCGATCTGGTTTTCGCACTGTTTAGTCGACAACTCACTATGAATATTCCGCACCATATTATCCTTATTTTGATTAGTTATATTTGTTCAGATAAATGTGAATTGTTGATTGCGTATTCAGAATGCTAATTAGTAATACGTGAGGAAAGTAATACGAGCGCGATAAGGACCCGTCGCCTTATAGCCTTAAGACGGATGAGTGTATAGCTTGAAGGGAAGAACACATCTGTGAACACGGTTGAGAAGAATCTGCACGTTGTAAGAAGCATAGGTGTGGGCATAATAAAAAACGATTGGCCTTGAATGAAGAGAGAGAAAAGTTGAGAGTAATAAGAATAACGGATGATTTTGAAATCACGAATACGCGTGGTTTCACTGACTGATTAATGCAATAATTAATTAGCGTCTAATGTTTCTACCCTAATTGAAATTTATCTATTGATCGACTAACACTATTAATCAGGTAATATAAGTCGAAGCACTGTTTGAGAAACAAAGAAAATCAATAAACACACACGCAAATGCCTTAGAGATGCCTTTTGATGGATATTTTATGCCTATCGCTACAACGCATAACATTCTACAGCACCATACGTGTATTGGGCATTTATTTCCTTGTCTCCGCTATAATGGATTGTCTTCTAAAGATGCCTTATCTCGTATAACTATAAAAGCTAGGAGGAGGACGAAACTAGGACGACACGGATGATGTACCTCGAGAGCATGAAAAGCGAACGTGCATATTATTGGGTCACGTGCTAGATGTGGGGGGGGGAGCAGATAGGCAAGGGTGGGTGAGGACGACATGTCACGTGGCGCTCCTATCCGTGGCGCCCAGTGCTGCCAACTACGAACTGCAATCGAAAGGCGTCGTAATTTCACGCCTTGATCAATCGGCCAACGATGGTTGAATGGTTTCTCTGTCGCTCATGCAAAACGAGTGATTGACTTCACCAGAGTTCATGGGAAACCATGAAAGGCGAAACACATAGGCGCTGTAGACACAAAAGAATGTTATCAGTTTTGTTTCATTTTATACACTTACACCACACGATTGGCCAATTGGATCAAATAAAAGGAAATCAACTGGATTGGAGAAACATCCACCATACTCTGAGTTGCATATTAAAATTTGTCGACTCTCATTGTTTACATTTCTTTTTGCCAAATGCTAATCGTACGCATTCGGAATGCGGGATTCCGTGAAGAACAGATTCGATAGAATTTTTCGAGAAAATGAGGTTTCGAGAGTGAACGTAGTGTGATGAACGGATATAATTATGCCAACGCACAAAAACTCTAAACGTGGGACACGGACAATGATTAAATGCGAGGAGGAGAGTAATAATGGACTATGGAGTTGCTTAAAAGATGTTTTCACAAGGCAATATAAGGGTGAGTAGTGGGGTAGAAAAGATGGCGAAGCCATAGTTAAAATTTGGTCAGGATCGAGGGTGGTTGCAGCCGTATTGGAGGAGAACAAAGGTACTTTCTGCAAAATAAGATACCGAACTATCTATTTGGTAAGCCTGTAAAATACAGGCTGACCGAACTTCAGTTCTGCATTTTTATTAATTAAAATTGGCAATTTTCCACAAAATAATGAATGTATAAATATTTTATTTTGTGGAAAATTTCCAATTTTAATTAATCATGATATTCCACCATATCACGCCTGAAACGTCTCTTTTTAAGTTCTGCAATTTTCATCCCGCTCTCATCCTATTCATATGTTTATCTAATCATTAGCGATCTAGGTTAGACGGTGTAGGGTAACTTTAGATATTGGAACACCTAGAACCGAATTGAACCACGACTCGAATAAACAAAGATGGTGGGTCTCGGCTACTTGGCTTAGCACTCGGCATATGATTGGTTCAATAATGAGAAATTCCAAATCGCACAGTTCCTCCTCTTAGCCACTTGTCTAATAAGAGTTGATGACATCTGGAAAAAAATGAAGAAAACCTTTCGCAGAATTGAACAAGACCCGCCATTGAACGTTGCAGATGATCTCACCGAATCTTAAGTAGACATCCTTCATTTATGTGTTCATTAGAACGTTGTGAGCGGGAGAGTAATTAACGCCTGGCCTCTCAAAACTCCGGCTATGGAAAGACCTTCAAGCGTTAGGGGGCATCACACCCACATTCCGCTCGCTGAATTCCGCATGCAAATCAAAATTAAACCACGTCCGGATATTGGCTCGGCCACTGTGAAACATTTCTTTACCGTTACACCGAACCGGATTTCAGAGCGAGACTCCACGCAAAGAAGGAGAGGGCAAAACGAAAGTAAAAATATCTTCCGAGAGATAAAACGACGAATTGATTTACTAACCCCTGACGCTGAACCTTGAGGCGATTCGATGAATCTAGCACTAAGTCGTTATGCGACCATTATCTTCTCATGTACTTATGAGACTCGTCCGGAATCACGCGTCCGGTGGCGTCAAGAAATGAAGATGGTGCAATCAACTCCCTTTCGACTCTCGGAGAACGGTATGTTTAACGTTTATTCCTTCATATGAATCCAGGAAAATTCTGAGTAACTCGGGAATAAAATACGGCGACGTTATGAAGAACAGATGAACTACGTATTATGTGTTAGATATATGCAAGCTACTATTTAAAGAATTATTACTTCAGCCTTTTAAGTCATACGGCTACTTCGTTTTTTTAAGCTACTTGTACTGTAATCTCAAATAAAACGTATCCGCAATATTTCCCCACTGCAAAGGAAACCACAAATATTACATTGAGAGAAAGTTTAAATTAGAAGAAAGAGCTAAAGAGTTAATGAAGTGCTAGGGAGTAGAATTTGAAAGAGTGCAGAGCCCTAGGGCTGAGGAAAAATATTTCAAATTAAATATTTTAAGAACGCTACTCGATACTTCTCCGCTGAAGCAAAGGTAACCAACCATTGAGAAAGTAGTTTGATAACTAAAACAAGAGAGTACAGATATATGGATAATACCCACCCCCAGTTTACGCTCGTGTTTTTTCTGCACCGTCTTCAACGTGCACAATAAATGCCAACTGAGAATAAAACACAGTTCCTTCGTTTCCCATAACAGAAGGATTCGTACAGAACGATACCGGGTACCAAATAAAATAAATAGCCTCTTTCAAGAGGATAATGGCAATGAGCGCGAGCAATTAGGTTAGCAATAGGAAGCTAGTACTAGAAACCTTAGCTAATACTTTTGAAGATATGTCTCGAAGTTTAATATAACGACTGTAGCTGGCAGTGCTTTCAACAAATTGCCCGAACGATCTCCTGAACAATTAAGAGAGACGAATCTGGAAACTTATGAACGAACCCAGATTTTCAGATTCATCCGTAACCATTACTGCATGCATTTCGGCCTTGCTACATGTCCTTTCAACTAGTGGTCGGCAGCTGACTCTCTCGTGTAATTGCGTCACAGAATAATTATCCGATGCAAGCTCTCACAGGAACAAATGTACGTTATTCATGCAACAAATAAATTATATAGTGCTTAAAGGCAAATTATTTCTTACAGAGGTCACATGGTGAGCCATAGAATTCTCTATTTTTCCACCCAGTTGGGTGGACCTGCTCCTCAGAGAACTCCACAGAATATTTCCAAGAATAAATAAATAAAATAAAATAGAATTCCAAACGTTCCGGAAAAATGTGGGCAGAGGCAAATTTTTTTGCCGGGTAGCTATAAAGTCCTTTTCAACACGGCGGACAGGAAAACCAGATTCATTGACCGCAGCAGGTCCTGAGCGGGAGAAGAAAAAAAAATATTTGCGGGGACATTTGTCCTGCGTAGGTACTGTATGAGCCCTACCCCAGCCATTCTACGCCCATGCCGATCATTGAAAGTTTCCCACGACTCCCTCCCCCCTTCACTATTTCCCTCACCCTTCAGCCTCCCCCCGCTCCACAATGAAACAATCAACACCCTTTCCCTCCTTCCGCTCAAATCTCTTCGCCTTCCTTGCCTAGACTGTCGCGTTCCCATGGAGAAACCGACTGGCTCCTCCCTCCCTCCCTCGCCCTTCCCTCTCTCCCCACCCATTTGGGTCTGCCCTCACTCTCGCCCAAACACGTGATGGGCTTACCAGAAGACGTCGGGAAGTCGCGCTCTGAGCATGGGCACACGGCCAAATCTAAACAGAAGAAAATAAAGAGACAACCTTCCTTTCCGCCCCCCCGCTCCCAATCGTTTCCTCGCTTTTTTAAATCACACCCGAGTTTCTCCACCTTAACGGGGACAGCTTTGCCTTTACGCTCACGGAGCCAGATGATGGAGGAAGGAGGGAACGCTAATCAATTCCGAGAAGATTCGCAGTTGCGTGCATCGCTTTTTTCATTACGTCACTGGTTTTGCCATCACTTGAATGCCAGCACCATCAAAAGATTTTTCGCGGACATAAAAAATCCATAAACAATTACAATCTGGCATGTAAAAATAACAGACGCTTCCATCATAAACCCTGGTAAAATCAATTTCTGTTCCGGAGTACTGAGAACAAATAACCTACACTAAGCTTGCCGTATTAAGGCACCCAAGATTCGATTTAAATACGTGACTATTAAATAAAATTACCAATAGGTTAGCCTATCTGATTACTCTCTCCTTTCGTATACGGCCGACCCATCAGCAAATATAATCCGATATTTTGTTTAAAGATAGGAAGAATAGTGGAGTGCCACAGAAAAATTATTGAAAATGTTAAACTCCCCAAGTGTGAATAATAAATTACATTAATTTATACGGGAAATTACTCTATCCCCTTTTTAATAAATCGACTCGAGACAACCTTCATGTTAATATTTATTCAATAAAACAATTTTTTAAGACCCACACCAAATTCATTAAATTAATAATAATAATATAATATCCGTTTTCAGGGAGAAATCGAAAATGCAGAAGCACTTTATGCCGGCACAGTTTTATCGTCCCCAATAAAGGGAGGAAGCAGATGGGAGACCAGATTTTCTTGCCCAATTTATTTGGAGTTCTTGCATTCGGAAACCTGTCAATACCACCGTTCATTATACACATTCAATACGTATGAAGAAGCACTCATGTCCAGGATTGAAACCGGCAGGCAAGTTCAGCGATATTCCGATCTCTCCTGGAGCGCCCTCGGACATGACGTCAAGCGGTGGACCCCTCTGTGCCTGAAGTTATGAGTAGGCTAATGCTGACCCCGGATCTCAGTCTACCCTTTCTCCTCTCCAAAGAAATTCTCCCCACACTCCAAATTACCCACGTTTCCCTCTCAAAGGGATAAATGACGTAACCTCTCCTTTGCCCTCACACGTGCCCTATTAACCCCACCACTCCTGCTATTATGCGGGCGGTTGCTCTTGAACCGCTACTTCAACAGAAACAGTAAAAATTGTTTACAACGAGGGGCAAGCGACCGAAGACTATAGCAAGTAATACCCGTTACTAGATATTTCGGTTACATGTACCAATATGTAGTATCATGCACTATATTTACAAATATTTTTGGCCAGTCACCGACGATTCGATAATTTTTTCATGTGAAAATATTCCTCGAGTTGGCATTTGGGGGCTGGTAGGTAATTGGAATGCGATAGTTTTACCTCGTTCCGCGAGCCCGGGATGCCTGCCAGGAATTTAATGCCAACATGGCGAACATTTTCACCTTATCCCTGATCTCGGCACGTTAGTAACTGCCTACACATTTTTGAAAATTAGTACACATTCACTCTCCGCTCTTGTATATCTCTTACACACTCACATAAAAAATTCACAAGTATTATTTAACTGTAAAAATAATTAATATTGACATATGTTACGAATACCGTGCCTATAACTTTGAATATCAATTTAAATATCTCCATAAACACCATAGAAACTTTGAAACTATTAAATTGAGAAAAAACTTTATCCTTTTATCGTGCGGATCATGATATCTTTAAAATTAATTGATATTCCCATCGCTTAGAGAGAGAAATCAGACAGAGTTGAAGCTGAAGATGTAGAAATATACGTTTATAGCTATAAAGATTACACATGAATTATTAATTATTTCTTGGTGGAATTTTGTCCAAGGTATTACAGTTCAACCTTTACTCATTAATTTATGAGTAATGATTTTTCCGTTTGGACCCGTAACTTTTCTCTGCTGCAGTCATCATTTTAACCGTACATTTTTGCTAATGAAGAGCATAATTGAAGACAAAAGCTACTCGTAATAGCCGAGCTCTCAATACAACCGTGATCGTTACAAATGAGTTTTGATTGCGGATCCATCCAAGGTCGGACTTAAAAAAAATGTCGGTGCTAAGCACGGTCGGAGATGCACAAATGAACGCGTAATTTGAACGGTGGAAGCTGGTCGTCCTCCGACTCGAGGAGGCTGAGGACGACCAGATACGCAAACACACAATCCTCTACGGTGGGCATCGGGAGAGGTGATCTCCCGCCACCTGCCTCGGTCGACTCCCTTCCCACCCACACGAATTCCACTTCGCTCGTTTTCTAATTCCCATCCCGATTCCCTTACGCCAAATGCGCACGGCGCCGAGTGGCCATTGTCTTCCACTAAAAAAAAACAAAAACATAAGTTTCCGATCCTCCGAGATGACCTCCGCGTCGAAGAATGGCACGGTGGCGGTCCAGTGGCGGGTGATGGATTGAGGCGCGCGCGCGCGGGGGACTATGAATGGCGACGCGGTCTCCAGAAAAAAATGAAAAGCACGCCCACAAGGAGCGGTACCAGAGAACTTGAGTCACACCGGGCCGGACAGTGAGAAATCGCGTCTTTTCATTATTGCATTTGGTGGTCTCAGATCGGCGGTTGACGCGAAGTGGGACGATATGAGTGACGACGACGACACAGGATCATGGCCGTACGAGCGTTCCGGAGCGGTACTCAGACTGAGCAAGTTAGGAATTGTTTTCCATGGTGATGGTTTGAAAAAGACTAAAACCAGTAAAATCGTTCCTGGTGGCGTAATTACAAATATCTGAGCGTTATTCTGTAATTAACGATCTTTTATGTCAGAGCAGCCAATACTTAAGACGTCGATTTAAACTGTACCAGTGAAAACCATTATTGTCAATTTATACTGGAATATTATGGAAAAAACAATATTTATACCGTTACAAATTAATGGACAAAAGAGGAAAAGACTTGGTGACGCCTTGTTTAGAGATTATTTGAGCTTCACTGACTGACGTCTACAATACATTTTAATGCACTTCGTGATAGTGTTTTACGATAATAGTAGGAGCAAGGCCAAGTTTCAAATTCCGAATGCATCATTTGCCTTAAATATTTCTTTAGTTTACTTTGAATGAGTTAGGAGTTATGCACTGAGTAGTCGCTTATCTAGCCCTTCGAGAGATAACCGATGGACGTAGAACACATGTGCACTGCGTTGTGAATTAAACTGCGCGTCTTCACCAGAGAGGAACGTTTTGACATAGATAACGGAACCAAGGGATTCATTTGTGTTACCATTCCTTTGATTGGGAAATATCGGAGTACAGAGGATACCCCTACTTCTTTGAAATAATTTTTTCCGGCCCTTATTAGCAGTCGCATTGGTTTTCCTTCCCGAACAAAACGCCACATGTACTTGATTCTTAGAAAGCGAGTGTGGTGATATTTTGCAGAGCATGCTTCATCGTATCTACATTTGGCGAAGTGCAAAGGCACGAAAGTCTTAGCGAAAGGGGGAAGTTGGTACAATGAATGATCAATGGACCGATTTTTGAAGTAAAATATTGTCAGGAAGTGGAAGTAGGCGCGTCACGTGAAGATCTTTGTCGGACATGACGGCTTTGTATGGCTTTGGGATACGTCATCACAGTCGTCAGCTCAAGAGGATAAAATCAATACGCCTCCACCAACCTCGGATGTGGGTTTTCAGTTGAACTAAATAACAATCAATGTACGCTCAACTTTAGCAGCCGATGTTTTCTCCCGGCGTTGCATCTAAATAAACATGGGATTGAATTAAAATTAATTCCATCCCAACATTACACCACGAAAGGGCAAGAAAAAACAAAAACGTTCACATCACTAAAAATAAATACCAATCATCTTTTCAAGTGAACAGGTTTTGCGACGACTTTCATTCATATTCAAGCAAAGTAGTGGAGGCATGATATTTGTAGGTTCCAATCAAATTCAAACTCAACGGTAAGATACAATCTATTTTGACGCAAAGTGTCGACACCAATTTAAAAGTTTGCTTTCTACCCACAGATAAAGACAATATTTTTGGTAGGAGTGATCGATGACATTATTTCCAATTCCAATGATATGAAGAATCGAGAACTTCCAAAGCAGATAAGTTCTAGAACAAAAGAGTAAATTACAAGCATAATTTATGTATATTTTTTAGCTAAAGAAAACATCTATTGCGTTCTCAAATTAACTGAAATGGTGAATCAAAGGAAACGAGACATCGAAAAAGCAAAAATACACCAGTACAGCTTTCTAATAAGGAGTTCAAATGTAGGCGATCTTTTCATTAGAAAACAGCTGGGCCAACTAAACATTGATAGATTTGGATATGGTTCCTTCCATGCAATGACTTGAATCGGGGAAATAAACTATTAATCACAAATTCAAGGACAAAAAGAAAATTTGAGCCACTCGCAAAAGATGCCAATTAGGCATCAGTTTCCTTTTGCTACTACAAAAATGGGAGGTCACAGTGATGGCGGTTGATTTATAACAGAAGTTGGCAGAGACTAAAGAGTAATGGTCAAATCGTGCTTGAAACTACCGTTCGACAGATTTACGATCGAGAAATTTGGATAAGATATGTGGTTAATGAAGTGGCTCAACAAATATAAGAAATGCCACGGAGGGGGGTAGGATGATGGAGGAGATGGGTTGAGAGGTGGTTGGAACTGTAGCACCCTATATGTACTCCTAAGCTTGCCAACAAGCACCAGTGGTTAATTAAATATTACATACAATTTACTCTAGGCAAAGTTAGAGTCGTAAAACTGTCAAAGCCGTGGGGGTGACTTCAATTTCGGCAGGCCAATGGGAATGACGTAATTTGAAAATAAAATCTTATGTGAGCGAGCCAGACATTAATTTAAATTAAGAACTACAATCCAAGGAATTATTTCCTTACCGAGGTCTTGCCCACAGTAAATCCATTCTTTCTGAATAATGGTCATGCAACGTTTACGGAAAGATATGAATAAGCCTTCCCCTGAGGCCTTTATTACTGCTGGAATTGAAATGTAATTCCTTTGCAATAATGAATCCTCTGATGTCATCCATACTCGAATTATGTGACAAGAAGGTTTGAGAAGACTTTCAATTACATCCACTCCGTGGCTTCGCTATTAAAAGCGAATTGCATACGTGGCGCATTATCGTGATGCCGCAAGTAGCGAGACAAATTAACGCTTTCAGATACACGATTGAAATACCTGGTTGAATACTCTATTCTCATTTGCAGTATAATTCACAGCGGACGTTTTTATTTGCCTACCATTTACTCACGACTTGCAGCAAGTCGCGTCTATAATACACCACACATCAGAAGAACTTTTACCATACCTTGCCCGATACCATCATTTCTGCACAAGGTACTGACATTAAATTATGTTAAAACGTACGCTTCCACTTCTAAAACCGCAAACTGAAATCGCCTCTCCCCGCCGCGCACGCCTTTCTTCCGAAATCTAGAGAAAAATCTCCCACAACGCAGCATCCCCCGCAAAGGAAGGAAGGATCGCGTGCTGTTGAGTAGAGAGCGGAGATGCAGTGAAAGTGAAACAGGGGTTGCGTGTTGGATGGAGTGAGGGGGGGAAGCCGGATCATCGTGGTCGAGCCAGGGACGAAGAGAAGAAATGATAAGAGCAAAGAGAAAAAGAAGAAAAGGAAGAAAACCTCCCTGATTCATATCCCACACCGAAATTCCATTGAACACGGTAGAAACGAAATAAGCATAATTATTACGAGTATCCTACCAAGACATTTGGATAAAAATTAGTCTGGTGTGCATTCACCCCCTGGCACAAACCCTAGTGACAGCGTACAGGGTACTAAAATAGCTAAAATAATAGTCAAACTTAATAAATGATTAGGTATATTTTTCCCTTCCTTGCCATATACAAAATAAATGGACTGACAGACGGTAATGCTTGGGCACCTGAGCGGATTCTCTGAAATACTATACGATAATCCATTTATGGGGCGGAAGTTTTTTTAATCTACATTGGAGGAGGGGTTTGGGCGATAGGATAGAGGTCACGTATCCAGACTCCCAAAGGTAGGATTTCCAATCACTTACACCCTTTCTTCTTTCAGATTCTGCCATAAGATCACCAGCATGTGCCAACCAATTCGTTTCAACGATCACGACCGCCGACCGGTCGCATCAGCGTTCACTCCCACTCATTCATCCACTTCATGAATCGACTTAACCAACACAAGTTAACGACTCCTCCGCTTTTATTCTGGGAAGACACCCACGGCGTATCTCATTTTGTTCCAGGAAGTCACCCCTCCGTTTTATCCTCCGCGTCGGGGTGACAGGGGGGCATAGTTCCCTCGGCGAAGGGCGAAAGAGCGACACATTAGAATGAGGGCTGTAGGCAAGGCGCCACTTTCCCACCTGAGACTGCACACGTGGATCGTTGTGCACACGCACACACACGCCCCTTGCACGCTTGTCACTTTCAGATGCAATCCCAGATGCATTCAGTCGCGTGCCACGCTTCACGCACGGATACACAGGGATCCGAAGGCACAGGGAGTGAAAGAGAGAGAGGGAGAGAGAGAGAGAGAGACACTCCTTTTATGGATCATGAGCGCTTATCCAGCCGAAGAGTGAAATTGTCATAAAAGACGTGGGAATAGTTCTTACTCTAAAGCGGGACGACAATGTAACTTCACCCTGACATCTCCAAGTTGGCGGTGCGTGAAAGTTGGGCACGGACTTCTCAATGGTTTGAGGTCGTAAATTTTAGTTAACGCATCCAAAGACGGACAGGCTATATAAAAAAATTGCCATTGCCCACCATTGGAGATCCAAAATCGTCTACCTGGCAATAAAGGAGACGAAACAGTTTTTGAACCGAAGTAAACTCCCATACGAAACCCTTCCTTATCCGATTACGAAACAGTTCTATACGGACACCCGATGGCAGTTGGAGTGAGTACTATGCGCCTGGGGGTTTAACTAGCGAAAGAATACCGAGGTAACAAACTATAATGGATGCATTTTTATACTACTCGGTTAAGCTTATATTTTCAGGAACATTTCCAACAAATGTAACAACATTAATTTGAATTATGAGTACGGAGAACTGTGTTAACCTTTGGTATTAACATGCCTACCTTCCATTGAAACACAAATGGAAATAACCATTCGAGAGAAGAATGATAGTTTTCAGAGGCAAATATCATAAGTGACGAACTGAAATAAACATGGGAATGGAGCACATCATTTTGCACCTCGCCGACACAGGTAATACTCTCGAAGTTCTCGCCGAAGATAATTATTTATCTTTAGAGCATTTACCCCGCACCGATAAGTTTCCTATGCGTGTACGATGGCTCTTATATCCGAGCCATGAACACCACCACATCATTTACGTCAACCAATTACATGATGCTCACCAATGATGAGCAATTTTATGCGAGCAACATCAATCTAGTGAAGAATAAAAGGAGCAAACGAGCGATTTCACCTCCACGTCTCCGTGCAAATAAGAAATCGGAAGGAAAGAGCGAAAATGGAATGGTTAGTCACATGTCCCATTTTGGCGTGAAATGCCATTCACCTGAGATCACGATTCATCAATTACGCCGGAAAATAAACGGTTCAAAGAGACAAAATAAAACGAGGCTGGAGTCGTGATTACAAGGACGGTGACGCAATAGAGAAAGCAAATGGAGCGCCGTCCTCTATAAGTGATCCTCAAAGGGGTGAAATTAAAGCTTGGAGAAGTAGAGATAGGTTAGTTATGATACTTTACGTTTAACGACTGCAGACAACGTCATAGCCGAATAACACCACCGGGAAACCTCAGGGGTGGATTTAAACACAATTAAGCTTGGAAATGGCGTGTTTTTGTCTAATTGGGATTCTCGGACACCACTCGCTAAAAATTGCTCAATTTAACAATTACCACATATGCTTTCCTATTAGGGACATCTCAACGCTCTCACGTAGGTCCATTTCACAATAACCGGTTAAAAGTTTACCCTTGGTCTTAAAATTTAGTTATCATACCTTAGAGAATTTTACCTTCTACATTGTCCATTAGATGATTAAATGACCACGAAAGGAAGCCAAATTAGCATGGTGGGACTAAACTTTTAAGTCTTTGGGCGAAAAGTCGACAGCTAACTTAATATTCCCCGTTCGAATCCCACCTATAAACAGGAGAATCATGCCACCTCACTATAGTTTTAATCAAAAATTATATGTAGCCAGAAATAACGATGGTGGTCGCAGATGTTACCGAGGCGTAATAATATGGACTATTACGACACCAAACCAGTAAACAAGTTCATTTAAATTATTTAACTTTAGGTCATACATCTGTTTCCGTCAACTTCCCGTCAAGGCGAACAAAAAAATCATTACATTTAACTTGAGTGAGTTTGAATGCATAGAGCAAACACTTAAGACTCGGTTAATTTTTTTAAGGATACTTCAAATCGCAACATACTAGAAATAAGTCATCTGCGCCTTACTCCACCTAAAAGGAGACGTCGCTGAATATGAAAAGTAGACACTGGGAAATGATTCGGGGAAAGGTATTCAAGGAGCGATTGTGTGAACGGCACGAGAATTTCGATGATTGACATTATTCACGAAATCGATGGAAAGCCCATGGGGGCTCCAACTCTCGGGACAGATGGTCAGCCGAACGAAAGGATCGAAATAAGAAAAAATAAATAATAGTCATAAGGAAGTCACGGCGAGTCCGAGGAGAGTGTGCTCCGCCGGACCGACTTCCCTCTCCGGGGGCCTGCGAAGCTCGAGCGCGCCCAAAAGAGGAAAATTCTTGGCAGCACGCGAAGTGATGGGGCAAGGCCGGGCGAGGAAGAGCGGGAGGTACCGGGGGAAAGGAAAGGAGGAGCACTGTCAAAAAAACAAGGCGTGGACTGGGATGAGGAGAAGAGAAGCGATGAGGAGGAGAGAAGCGATGAGGAGGAGAGACGCGAGCGAGCGAGAGAGAGATAGAACGGGAGAGGAAGGAGTAGGGGGGGCACTTTCACCTTCGCCCGTCCGTCTCCTGGGCAACTGAGACGGCGACGCGTCCCACGCACGCACCCAGAGGACGCACGCGGGATGAAAGGGGAAGAGGAAGGAAAGAAACAAAGCACTCTGGCGTCCCTTCATACGAGCCAGGCGTTCACTCTCACCTTGCATTCCCTTCTCTCGACTCTCCCTCGCCCACCCTCGTAATTTTTTCCGCTACATTTAACGTTTTCCTTCAACCACTGAGAATATATTACGAGAAATAGGGGTCTTGCCAATCTAGGGGTGGCTTCACGTTCTTGAAAACCCACGCGGATAAAAAAAAGTGTTTATTTACACGGCGGGCAGTGAAGCATGACACAGTCTTGCGCATCGGCAGTAGTTACCCTTCGCATTAACGTTTTACGATCGCATTTTCTCAAGGAATTCACAAGTTATCATCAGAGTTTCTAGTTAGGTATCAGAGCGTTTAAGACGACTGCTGTGTTTCTACACATAACAGTAAATGGCAGCTTCAGCTGGGATTATTTTAATCGCTAACGTCATTTGCATGTATTACATAAAAATGTAAAAGCGAATATGAGCCTAAAAGTAAAGGCCATGTAGGGAGATTCTACAATTTTCAAGAGTGGCCACCGGTTCCCGCATTCTTGAAGCATCGACCATCACAATACTATGAAATATTTACACACTTTTTACGACAGAATAATTTTTTTATATTGAACATCAAAACTTGCAAAGAAGACATTGCACTTTCATGTCTGGTGTGCATTGCACTCAACACTATATTCGCCGAGATGACGTAAACATAACGTGAACTTTTGCTGCATCATTTTTTATGGGTGCTTTACTATTTGTCAGTGACTTTCGTAGGTGATCCATATAAATAGCACCAGGCTATTCATTAATGCTAAATTTCACGCGTTTGAGTTTGAAATGCATTTCTTGGACAAAGATGGGTTAATATTTTCCTTAGAAATGAAGGTCCACTTCCTTCTCCACGGTGTTATTAGTTTTTGCAGAAAAATTGCCATTCACCAAGTTGTACCGACGCGCATTCACAAGCTAAAACAAAACTTGTTCAATCATTCGTTCATAACGTCATGTTTTTATGATGCATTCCAATGTTTTGGGACACATAAATTTTATGAGAATTGGAGCCCAAGCATTGTCTTCATTAATCTCAATCGGCGAAGACATATGAAAATAAAAGGACGACATTTTCACATGCTCCACCGAGTTATCACAGTCCCTGCCATATCTTTCGTAACCAAAGTTGTGATGGATTTTTTGCAGAGACCCCTTTTCTTTCTCTTTCCCGCACCCACTCCATCCACCTACCACCAACGTGTCGTACATGCACAAGTACCCATGGGACGTTTGCGTTGCGCCGTCGCCCAAGAGAGTGAGTGGACCCACGGTGAGTCACAGACAGGGGAGCGAGGGAAGCAGAAAAAAAATGCCTCCAGAGTTTCAACTCCTCCAGCTTCACACAAACCCAAAGGAATCCGTAAAGGTACTTGCAGTGAATTCATTAGAAGCCTGGATGTCAGCCAAAATGTTTGAAGTATTTACGACTACCGTAATGTCGCAATCCTCCTTATTCCATACTGCGCTCAGACGCTACGCAGAATAACACTCCCGAGAGCCTCGTGAATTTCTTAAAATGTGCGGACGGCACTGGAGTGAACCTTGGGTGTTAAAAATATTGCATCCTTGCATCATTTCACAGACAAGGGTATCTCCAGTTTTTTGAGGACGCTGTGTATTCACGGCCGTATTTTCAAACTAAGCTTATTGTACAACTGTAACTTATATAATTCATGAGATATTATCGTATATGAAATAATTATTTCAACTTAACAATATTTGAAGTGCTATTATAGAGCTAACTTGTCATCAACGATTAAAGAATTTAAAAGGACAGCGAAATGTAATGCAGACTTAGTTTTCAATGCTCGAAGGAAAAAAATTCGGTCATTTGAAAATTAATAGTTAACTTAAATCTGATACGCCAAGCGTGGCGCTAACGGTAAAAATATCCCTCTCGCCTCATCAACATTGCGCTAGTTTCCAGTAAAAGGTTTAACGTTAATTCAGTTAAAATATGTGTCACAATAAGGAAAGGCATTAGTGTGTTTAGCGATCGAAAAGAAAAATATTCGCAGGAAAAATAGATAACTATAGCAAGCGGAACTTAAACAACAAACATGCAATTCGAAATAAAACGATGAAGCTCCCGACGGCATTACAGACCTGAGAAGCTAATATTCCCACGAAAAAAAAAGATGGTGAACAAAAACAATTGCGAAACGAGAAAATTTATAGAAAAAAAGAAACACGGACACGCAAAACTACGTGACGAACGCGCGTAGGCACTTTTAAGCACCCACTGCGGTGGGACAATGGACACACCGCCCCCGCCATCCCTCCTCCCCTAGAGTCTATTTACCGAGACGAGAACAATGGTGCGTTTTTCGCGCGATGCCATCGAATACGAAGGCGACCCAGCGCCGACTGTGAACGGACGAGCGCATCAACGATGCACGGCAACAAAGGGGACTCGCATATCCTCCCCGTGATTGGAGCGCCAAACTAAAATTAAAATCTACGATCCACGCAACGGAGTGCGGAACGCATAACAAAGCTCAGCATGAATTCATACATGAAAAAGGCAAAGAGAAAGATGTGTAGCCCCAGGAAAGAGGAGAAAGCGGAAATCAGGGTCCCGGGTGGTTCCATGAGAGACACTTAGGCCCGTATGATTAAATACGTAACGTTAAAAATGATATAATTTATCCAAACGTTTCAATCATGACGAATAAATTAGTTTAGGCCGTGTCACACAAATTCTGTTGCCCTTCCTTTCACACGGACCAATAATAATTGAACGTTAGTCTTGAGTTGATTTTCGCTAAAGCATTGGTTTTGTTGCTAGGGCAAGATTGGAAATAAATGCCCTCAATGGCCATTTATTGGTTGCAGGAGTACTAATAACACAGGCCAACAGTGGTTTTGGTGCCGGAGCTTTTAATGCTGATTTAAAGTACAATTGGGGTGCTGAATCCAATTATGACACTAGTTTTTTCCTATCAGCTATAGTTTTCAAGAGGTTGTTACTTACGTAAAAAAATCTTCTACATGATGATATGGGAATATTATATTAGTAATTATCTCATTGGCCTACAATATAGAAATATACACAAAACTTATTGAGAGTTTATTGAAAATAAAAGGAACACCGCAGAGTGGTTATAAATTAGTATACTTATAGATTTATTTAACTTTGAAAATTATTTTCCGGAATATATCAAATATTAAAACAACTAATCGTAAGATGTGCCATATCTAAAAAAGTAGAGCTGTTAAATAAAAACGGATTTCATATTTGGATTCAGCTCTACAAATATAGTTAAAATCATCACAAAGATTCCAGGCACCAAAAAAAATATTTTTTTGTAGGCCTGTGTAATCGACCGAGTAGACGAGGAAGATTATCTTCCAAATCAAAATACTTCGTGGTCAGTGAATTTTCCGTTAGAGAAGTCATAGAAAATCGTGGATGAGGCTCTGAATTCGACAGCGAGAAGATGGATTGGGTACTCCGTCCATGTTAAATAACGAAATAAAATACGTAATTAACGTCCACCCTCTGATAGCTTGGGTGAAAAGAATGATGAGCATATGTCTATTTACGATCAACTTTGACACCTCAGAAAGTCGTAACTTATTTCCATTTATTGGTTTACAATTTGTATATTCATTCTAATAATGTCACCCAAAAATTTTCTTTAAATTACTTTGAGTAAATTTCATTTTGGTGAGCCTTATTATATTTTGCGACTTCTCATTCAATCCGTCCGTCGTATTCCCTTCAATTTTTCATAATGCTTCACATGTCACATATGTTGCTTTCACGCACAATTTAGGATGCTCGAGGTATCCCTCGAAGGCATGACTTCAATTTTACAACTGTGATACAGGCCAAATGATATTTTTACATTTAGTTTCACGTCATTTGACTGAATTAAGATATTACCTGAACATCTCATTTAATTCTACTTCAATTCCTGCAATAGCTTCAGTTGCATCTGTTCACAAGCGCAAGGTAACGAAATTCTATTTCTATATCTCTTTTCCTCACGCTTTCGCGGAAAGTGCGAAAAAAGTAAGGGCATGCAGCGACGAACTAGGCGCCAAATTAACAACTCCGATCGATATGATAAACGTCGGTCCGCAACGGAAGTAACAATGAACACAATTCACGCATGCGGGAGAACTCACGTAAACATTTAGAATTTTTTATGATGGGTAGACTTGCTTGTTCAATCAAGAGGGAGTTAAGGATCTTCGGGTTTTTTTGTGGCTGCACTCACCCAATTCTTCAGAATCATGAAAAATACCTTTGAAAACGTAGGCTAAAAATAAACTGACCCATTGTTAAAGACTAAAGGAATGGATTTAATTTATACATGAAATGATGAATAAAAAGAGACGTTTCAGGCGTGATATGGTGGAATATCATGATTAATTAAAATGTGGAAAATTGCCTATTTTAATTAATAATTAAATTATGATTTTACGAAGTAATAATGCCGCACAGAAATATCGATGCATAAATGGTAAATAATAACACCAAACGCCATTAAAATATTTTTACATTTGTACTAGTAAAATTAACATTTACTGAATAAAAATTAAGATAGAGCATGAAAAATGGAGAAGAGAAAAATACGGAATGACGACTGTTAGTCTCTCTCCGTAATCATGCAGCAGATGAAGAAAAGAACGTACTGCAAACGGAGTACGTTTGTTACAGAATTGAATGCGGACAAGTTGCTGTAAAAGGGATCATGCAAAATATAGCGAAAAAAAAAATTTATGACAATATAAGGGAAGAAGAGTTCGAAATGAAGGAACGGTGAATCCTGATGGCGGGGAAGAAGAACATAAGACAGGGTTTGAAAGCGAGAGCAGGAGAACGAGGAAAATATATAAAAGAGAATGAGAGGAAGCAGGGTGATAGGAGAAGGAAGGGAAGAGGAAGGATACATTACATTATACGGGAGAGGCAGAAAGAGAGGAGAATGCATCGGAGCAAAAGACCGTCATCCCCAAGGAAACCTTTGCCTCCCTCCTTCCATGTCCTTCCTTCGACCTCTCACCACACTCTCCCCCGGCCACCAAGGTGGCCCTTTCCTCCCCCTCTCGCAACACAGAGCGCGCAATAATCGCATGGACCGGGAGGTATAAGAGGGCGTGGTTGTGCCCCACACCCACGCACGGTAATCGAACCCTGGTCCAGTTTCATGACCTTTCGGTACCTCCGCAGCTCCGACGACCTCCGCCACTCCTTGGGGAGCATTAGAGAGAGAGAGAGAGAGGCGGGTGGAACGGACGGAGGAGTCTGGGTTCCGGTGAGCGAGTGGGCGGTGGCTGGCTAGCCCTCTTTGAGCCAGCCATGGTTGCATGCTATGAATTTTCAGCTCATGTGACGCCAATGGGATTAAAACCATGCGTGGGCACTTAAGTGAGTTCCTCAACTCAGGAGTGCATTTGTGACTTGTAAGGATTTCCACAGCTATGGATTATTGTACTTTAACGGTCAAATTGTTTTTCCCAAACACAGATTATTCAGCATAGGATAAATCAAGTTCTCAACCATTCAAAACTAGATGACAACCGGTAAAAATAGAGGAAAGAAAAATTATGCAATTATAGGCTAAAGGACTACATACTGTGTCATTTTGGAAAAACTATACGGCAAATCAGAATTTTGCACTGAACATATGAATTATCATATATTTATTAAATCACTCCCAAAACTCTAAAAATTCCCTGTCTTTTCCTGGCATCTTATGTTTTCAGTATCTAACAGATAATTTCCCTGATATTTTCGTTTACCATATGTTCTAGGCATGAAAAAATATCCATATCTTGGTTCACTACGACTTTTCTTGATATTTCCAACGCTAATTTCATGAGGTTCGCAACAAATATGCTTCTACACGCATGAGTTACCTCTTTTTTATGCTCCGTTTTTAAGTCAAAACTGGTAATTTAATGTTGAACTTCAATCGATTATTTCCTTGCACTTTGCTTCAGGATGAAATTTTCCACACGTAATAAATATTACGCGTGGAAAATTTCAGGGTAAATTTAAAAAAATTCAAGGTTGGTAAATTATAGCCGAAGACAAAAAAAGACCGCAAAAAAATTACCATTCATTGAATGAACAGGTATTAAAAATATTGCGACTTTAATTACGAAATAGAATACATGAATGACTAAAGCATGTATTGACAGCAAAAAATTTCATATCCAAATTAAACACTACGGATAATGCCTATATCCTATTAAAAAGGAAAAACTTTTGTAAGAAGTGCGTTTGCAAGCCAATAAATGACCAAAGTAGCCATACAATTAAACATCCCTGTTGCAGAAATTCGAACATGTCATTAAGAGAACCATTTCTCAGCGGTACAGGCTTAGAACCATTGACAGGATTTCCCTTATCTCAGAAAGCCACAACAAAGGTCAGCTATGGAAAATCGGAATTCACCACGGCAATTTCACCTCCAACGAATAATGTCGATGGGCGGGAAAAGCCAAGGTGGCCGCGTTTTTTTTTTGATTAGCTAAAAATGGTGTGACTGCCAAGGTGCACACACGAGATGAATTTTAAGGCTCTCCATAAAAGGAAAATACACGGAAAGAGCAATTAACCAGCCTCCCTTGTTCTCCACTCCCGTTCAAGCGATGTAATCGCACCGCGTTCAAATCGCCGGTTAGGTATTGGGGGAGGGAGACCTGGATCGTGGTCTCCCTTTATACGTATGACTGTGGTTACCTCTGTGGATCACTGAGACAAATTAAGGGGTGCGCGCCCTAATGCGTGCACTTTTAAAATCGCTGCCCTCCACGTCTCACGGGTGTGGCACCAAGTCACGAATCTTAGCCCTCCTCCCCCCTGCCCCTTGAGAGACGTGCACGGGAGCTAAGAAAGCCGGCAGCACCTCAAAGAATCCAAGGACAAATAATATCCCACCCCCATCACCTCCCGCTCCCCGACTGTTACGGTCGATCATGCGTCCGGGATACGCTTACACCCTCTCGATCTCCCAACTTCGATATACCTACCAGCTCGCAGCCAAACCGTTTGAGCGTGCACCGGCAAATGACTTTCGACCGAGTTGCGCAACGTACCTATTCCATGCAGACGCCCGCAGAACCCCCACTCCCGACTCGACGGCAGTCCGGTGACGAAGTTGTACTCCGGTGTTTCACGGCTTGTTTAATCCTCCACGCGGAAGCTAATTACAACGGAGGGAGAATCGAGAGAGGGAAAAATCCTTGAATGTTGACATTTGCACCGTCTTTCCCCCCCCCCTTCCCTAGCGAAGTCCTACACCGCGACGTAAATCACAATCTGCGACTTGTATGCACCACTTTATGGAAGGAATTCCAAGAGCCTTGGCATTTGGTTTCCCTCTTAAAAGAGTGACTTCGGTTCGACGGTCGTTCATTACGTGCGTCGGACGTTTAATACCGCGTAATTGCGACAGTGAAGTCATGAAATTAATAAAAAAATTCTACGACGAAAACACGAGTCGCATACCAATTCATTTTTTTTATGAACATAAAACATAATTAACAGCTTCTAATAGACTACCGCGGCAAATGAGAACTGAGAAACAATCATCTAACAACAGCTATCGTCAAATGATGTGAGGTGCAAAAAAAATTAATCATAATACCCTTTTATTATGATATCTACAGAGGGACGTATAGGGTATGTTAATAAGTTAAGAGAAGCAAACTAAAGTAATGCATGCAAAGCAGCTTGCATCAGATAAGAGTTTATTGCTGGAGTCAGTTATCTAGATTTTCAAATAAGTAGGAAGGAAACTAGGAAACAAAATGGATATTTCAATGTATTTCTTAAGAGTTTACCGACTACCGTATTTACCGCAAAGCAGTATCTCCTCTTAATTAACAAAGCGAATTATCCACGAGGAGTAAGGGATGGAAGACTCCTTTTCTAAATACTTCGAAGAAGATGAAGAGAATACAGTCACTGGGAATACTCTTTGAGGCATAAAAGTCTCAATGGGAAATAGATGGGATGAACAACAGGAAGGCGAAGTGCCATAAGGAAAAGCAGAAAATGAATGAGCGCGGTGAACGTTCGGCGTCATGAGGAAATGAAGAGGTAAGATGAAAAAACAAAGGAGTAGAGAGTTGTGCGAACTAATCTTTGGATTAATAACTTTTGACCACGAGCATATCTCACGTCACTCTTTTATCCAAAAATGGGTAATTGCTGATAGTTACAGAAATCATAATAAATCACAAATATAGTTACACGAGAAAATAGAGAAAAACTATAAATTTTCACACAAATTCCGATTACATGATTTCTATAATTGAAAGCTGCGGTTTGCTATGGTGTTCATAAAAAAACTCGAGACTTAACGACATTCCTCAGTGTTATTCAGCACCTACACTGCCACGTGAGCTAACTTTTTATCTCAAGAAAGTGATATTCAATTGCAGGCCATGTGCGGCTCACAATATCCTCCATAAATGACGTAGGAGTGGAATTTAGTTGGCCTTGTGCAGGTCGGTAGAATTGCGTATTAGGACGGATTTAACAAATTAATAACTCTGTTGTAGCACAGAACACTTAATTTTGCTCGTTTTTTATCGTCTCTTCATCCAACAAAATTGGACTACTAGTGCAAGATAATAATTCATGATCAATCTAAAAATATAATAAAAATAATCAGATAACAAGTCCGTAAAAAAATGAATTACATATAAACCGAGCTCCAAAAACACGGATGGAGTAATTACTTAAAAAAACACCGAACATGCCTTTTGTTTTTATTTTGATCATTCCGCTCGAGATCTAACGCCAAGTGCGACATTTGGGTTCGGTGGTGTTGTGGGAATCGTTGGCAGGTAGGATTATAGAGAGAAAGAACAAGGAGCACAGACGGAAATCTGGCGTGGGATATTGCCTACTCCTTATGAAAGGTACTAGGAGTATTCTACGTTTACTTTACGACCCATATGAAGGACGGAGTACTATAATACTCTTCACACGGCAAAAAATTAGAAAAAAGAGCCTTGAAGAATAAAAAAGGCCACCACAAAAATAAATTCGGATCCTCGGAGTACGAAGCTAGCATACTACCCAACAACGCTCCAGTTCACTTATCAAATCATATTCAAGAATTACGGTAGACCGATTCTTGTGAAAAACGAACTTAGCCTTACATTCAGAGCCACTGAGACACATTTTTCATTGATACATCAGTGTGTCTCAGTTTTAGTTCTCGATTATAAAAACGTACATGCATTACATAAATCCACGAACGGAAAGAAAATAATTCTCATCATACCTGGCCGAGGTTATGGAAGGAACGGGTTTTCTGTACATCTATTTACGACTTTGGGATACCGTTTTTGTGTCCTCGGTCTGATTTGGTAGTTAGCATATTCAAAATGGCGGAGGGAAATAAGAGTGTACGTCACCCATTCCAGGAAACGATGGAATTTAGCAAGTCTAAATACGTGAACACGCCTTTAATTCTTCAATGAAAAAATACTTCGTTTTATTCACCGAGGGACTGTCAATCTTACACGAGAGTACTACCGTGTCCATAATTTATAAATTCGTATCAAATTTCAAATTAGTAATCACCGACACGGTATAACAAATGCAGATGTAACATTGGATCATATATTACGCCCAAACCACAAGTCTCGCGGCCATTAAGGAGTATGGAGATTCCGTAAACCCAGATGTCTTCTTGGAACTGAAACATTGATAGTGACTTTTAAATGATGCGTCTGATGCCCGAGTCTCAGCATAATCAAGAGACTATTACCGAGTGAAGAAGAAAATAAGGGAAAAAAAACGCCGTCGGTAATTATTGGCAAAACTCCAAATAATTAGTACTGTGGCTGCTTCTTTGGCAGCCAATTACCGTAAATCCTGCAGAGACTTGCTCCCTCCAGAAGAAAAACAATTCTAAAAACCACGCATAATTTTAGGTCCGTTAACTTTGGATCATGAACGTGTGGTTCAGTCCTGCGATTGGAATTATAAACTCGTGCTACAGCCCTACGTATTGAGCATGCAAAATCAATAAAATATTTTGAAATGCAGACACCAAAATGAAAACTGATTTTCCTTTTCGTCGTTTGAAGACGATCAAAATAAAGAATTTTGTTTTTCTACACAGGTAATCGATTTTTTGAGAAACAATTATGTGCAATAGTCCAAAATGGAATCTTATGAACGTCCAATTTCATTGGTTCAAATGCCTCAGCCTCTAAAACTAAAAAGTCTCGTTACTTGGAATTTTGTCGTGGTGCATATGCAACTCATTTTAAGATAATATACAAGGCCATGGACTTGAAAGAAAGGCAAGAGTTTGAATGGCTCCCAGAAAAGCTCAATTGAGTGCCTCGAATGACAAATAACTAATCCTCCCATCTCTCTCCCATCAATAGCACAATACTCCAACATCACGTAAGCTTTCTTCCTACTTTTGGCAATTTTACATACAATCGTGAAGATTCCTATGTCGTGCAACATGTGCCCTACGTTATCAAATGTTATTTCATGTCCAGGATCTTGTAAATCTAAGGACGACATTAGAATAAAAAAGAAAAAATGAAAATATTTTCTAATAGATCCTGGGTACAAATTCTGTCACAAAATAGGTACACCCATTTAGGATTTCAAACTTATCAAATTGTTCTCGAAATGAGGTGACCCAAAAGAAAACCCCAGCTATATACGTTTATTTACAATCCGATCTGATGAAAATTCCACCAATACCAAGGTTTTCAAGTGATAGTTTCAAGTGTACGACCTCCAATGAAAATAGCAAAATAGTGATTGCGCCGAGAAATTAAATTTTATGTAGCCCCTCAAAAAGAAAGTGCCTCTGTTAAAAAAGTAAGGAGTGCCGTATTCAGATTTCTGTTTGGAAAGACGAAGGAGCATTCCGTGCATAGCGTGCATGACAACCACGGCAGTCCTTGTGATGGTCCGACACGTCCGTCACCTCTCCAATCTTGGGCAAGAAGGTGAAAAAAAAAGGAAGGATCAAAAACAGCGCACCCCTTGAGGGCGATATCGGATTACAGGAGTGGTGTGGTGAAAGAGGGTGGAAAAGGGCGTTTCCACCCATGGTTCCTTTCTCTTCCACCAGATGTCGCACATGCCGACAGTGCAGTGACTTCGTTTCGGGAGAGATTTATCTCAAGAGGAGCGAAGTCAAGGCACCGGAGGGCGAGGACGCGCGAGATATTCTACTGGTCTTCGGGAGTTAAATACGAAAGAAGACATCCTTGGATGAATGAGGGAAATTCGAGAAAGAATCACCATAAGACGAGAAAATAAATTCAGGGGGAAATAATTCAAATTCGAACAATATTCACTTTGGTAAGTGAATGTTCAAATCAACAAAACTCATTTACAACACTCTATACTGGATATAGTTTAAGCAATACATACAGGAATTAATAATAAACTAAGGGATGAAACTCCAGTAGAACCCAAAACCGATGAACCGGTGGGAAGAACGATGTGAGTACATGGAGAGTTAACAAAACAGTGTGAGAGGATCACGAAGTACACCAGGAAAAAAGAGAGGAACATCCGTCCACTCTACCAGAGCCATGATGGGAAGCAAAGCTGTCCCTTATCACCCGTACTTTTCAACTACTCGTACATTCGGAGGAAATACTAAGGGGGCATTATATTGGAAGTATTGAAGATAGGACTGAAAGTAGGTGGAGATATGATCAAGCCAGATTTGAAGATGATTTAGCTTAAGTTAGCCCGTCAGCCATGGGATTACGATGATTCTTGAGGACCTAGATGAAACAGTGGAAGAGCGTGGGGTAACAATCAAGCGTATAAAAACGAACATAATTAGGTTATCCAGAAACCTGAGTGAAGATTAATGGGAGATCTACATGTAAACTACAGTAAATTCAGAGCTCACCTGTTTAGCATGTCTTGAAGACAAAGGTGGGCAAAGTAGTAAAGACATTAAAAGAAGAATGTCATAAGGCAAAGAAGGTTTTACGAAGAGGATAGAGTCGCCGAAAATTAACTTACGTAAAGACAGTTAGCAAGAGAATATTGAAGACATGGACGCGTGTTTTGTATGGGTCAGAAATTTGTTCGCTAAGGTTTGAGGATAAACAAAGTTTGTATGCTTTTGAGAATGGCTAAAGTTAATTGAATATGAAAACCAAGTGCTTGGATATGGTAAAATAGGAGAGGATTTTAGGGAGAAAATTAAGAAAAAGAGAAAAATTGGACACAGAATATTAGATGTGTCAATTCATTAATTCAGAGAAATTTGGATTAGCGAGGCAGAGGGAGGAAAAGTTTAGGCATTTTGTACGAATGGAAGGAATGTAGTAAGTGGAGCTCACACTGGTTTATTGCAATTCCAGCTGTTACAGTATTTAATGATTAGTTATGAAAGGATTAATGTGTGTCCGTACTTACACTCATTGTCCACCAAACGCCTATCCCAACTTTTACCCTATTTTATAATAATAATAAAATTTTTACGACCAGCAATGTTACAAAATTGCTGAAGAGAGTAGTTTACGGCTATGGGTCAGGATAGCAGAATAAACCCGAAATTCACGGGTCGAAACAAATCCCTAAAATACTTGTAATATATTTAGTTTTTCTAAATTGAATTAACGCTGGAGTATGACCTCAATTGTCTGTAATAGCCGGGATAAAGAAACCACTACGAACAAAATTGCAAATCATTGAGGACCTTTCCCCTATTAATAATTTTATGGTGCAAAATTACACTGTCACCATATAAATCACGTCACTAAGGCAGGAGATTAATTAAAACAGAGTATTAGGCCGCCCAGCTTGAATCAGAATGAGCTTCATCCAATTACACGGCGTTGAACTGATGATAGTAAATTCCATAAATTTGAACATAAAAGGATACCTGATTAATGAAAATATGTTAACCTAATTAATAAAATAATATATTTTAAAATCCAACGTTTGGCACGGTAATGATTTCCTCGTGACAGGTGAAACCTTGCTCTCAGCTTGGCATACATTACAAGAAGAAATCTTTTTTCCAGACGAAAATGCGGTCTCTATCCCAATATTCTGGCAGAGAATTGCATGAATGTTGATTATGTGTCATAGACTATGTTAGGTAGGGTGGCTTCGCAGCCCTCTGTTGCTTTCTGAGTAAACAGGCGTAATAACATTACAAGTTTTGAGAACCTAATACCAACCTACATTTTTTTTTAACCCACAGTCGTCAAAAAATCAGCTAAGCAGGGATATCACGGACGGTGAACTTTGGGGTACGCTCGCTTTCATCGAGCAACGTCAGTTTTAATTCGCCCAATTCCATCTATTTGAACCTTTTTTCCAGAGGATAGAAGACGGAACATTAATTTTATGGGGCAGAACGATTCTTGTATCCACCAAGCAGCGACCGGGCTACCGACGGTCCTGAAATATCTTGATCGTGTGCAGTCGTGACTTAAGGGCCTCCGGGAATAAAAGCTGGCTAAATATCAACCGATGCAGTGAGATACTTATCACCGTGATTGAGATGCTAAATCTATCTAAGATGAAGACTTATCACAAAAATTCTGAATCAAGAGGAAGGAATTCAATTATGTGTAGTTTTATGCGTTTGCAAGATTACAACTAGGAAACTAAACATAATATCGTTGGCACTCCTAACGCCAAATACTCTTTTATTCCTACTCTAAGCCAAGCCGAACTAAAACGGAATACCATCGGCAGTATTTTGCGTAACCGCGGACCGAATTTATGGAACGACAGGGATTAAAACAAAAGAAAGAAAAAGGCTATGAAACGGTAGTGCCGTGATAACATAACTATAATTATGGCATGGCGGAAATATAGGAACGGGGTATTTCAGACATATTACAATCATTTGCGAAGAGATATATTTAATAGAGGAATTATTATTAAAATAAGGTAATCTACCGGTGAAGGAAGGTTTTTGGATGGACACAACTATCACATAATTAACTTGTGACTCCAAACAAAACACAATATAGCAACCTACTCTACATCAAGTCCCTCTTCATCTCTGTGTACTTCCTTCCTCCCTTCATCCCGTCCAACATCCCTATCCTGTTCCTACCCTTTCCTCGTTTGCCTAACATTCTCCCCTCTATCACCGTCTTTAACATTCCACTGCTGCTCAATACGCCTTTCATAATAGAGGAATGTGACGAAAAAATTAATTTTGTCAAACGCTGTCGGTTACGCGAAGTCATTCAGGTCTAAACGTGGTAAGTGGCATTTGATTGGCATTATCCACACGATTAAGCAAGAAATCAATGCATCAACACTAGAAACTTGTAAATGGAAAGTCACTCAGGTAACCTTGAAGACGAATGAGCAGAAATGAGTTGTCGGCTCAATGTGCAAGATCCAAAGGCCACAAGAGACCTTATGGTGGGCATTCCCTGCAACGGTGGTCAGAAATTTTTCGAGATAAAAACTGATTTGCTCACTATTAGACTAATTCACCAGTAGCCAATAAAAATACCACAACATTCAAGGGCGAACACGATGCGGAAGGAAAATAATGGGAGTGTTTAAGTATCTAATTGGAAAACGTTTCAGCACTCAGCGAGTATCGACGTTGTTCCGCATTGCGAGTTGAATCACCTTAGTAGTGTTTCTTGCGACCCAATCCCAACCGGCCCATTCAACACTAGGGTCACCACTTCTTATGTTAGGAGCAAAAAGGAAATTCACTTCGGGACCGGAATGAGAGGAGCTTTTCTCCGCCAACTCTTCCCTTGAACAAATGCCAAGAACGTTTACTTTCTTTCTTCACCAGGGAGCAGCCAGCCTAAAAGAAGCCGCCCGCTTTCAGTCCCCGTTCGCTAACTAGCGCGAGACTCGTTATGCTCTTTCTAATGACGCCAATATAAAAGGGCAGATGAAATTCCCTCATTAATGAGCATCGATCTTATTAAAAGATAACGATGGAAAAGCGGTCGAAGGAAATTGTCCATCCTGTTTAAGGTAGAATATTAACAAGAGATAACTCCAGCTGGATTTACATTCTCCATACCCTAGATGCAGAAAAGGAAATCGTATCTATGGACGTGTTGTGGAAAAAATGGAATGCGAGATTTCATTTTCGGTGCGAGTCTTTGTCGGAACAGTTTCAGATACATTTTCACTAATTAATGCGGGGGAAAATGAACCTCAGCCTGCGATTCGTGAACTAAGGGGATTCAGTTACACCTTTGCTTTCGTTTCCAAATCGTTTCCACTTTGTCTCAGTAACCCTCTATATTTACTCTCGTTAACCTAAATTATGAATGGAAAACCGCTGGAAGTCACCGAAGAAAGCGCTCCAAGTAACACCCGCGTAACGACTGAGGTAGACGAGGTGCCCTCCGGCCATAAGCTTTTTTTGATTAAGTGCAGCAATAGGTGAAGATGGAGGCAGAGAAAAGTGAGCGAGCGTGAAAGAGATGAGATAAACAAGGATGCCTGAGAAAAGGAGTTGGAAGCTATCTCTAATGCCCAATTGAAAAGTTACCAAATGGATTCGATTCCATTACTGATCCAAAAGGGAAAAGGGCTGCTAAATACTCGTTCACTAGGGCATAGGTGGGTATGAATAGGTACCGCACCCATCGCTTCCCTTCCGGCATTGGTGATGGTCCGAAATTTTAAGGTAACGGCAGAGGTAAGAAAATCTAGAACCACTTGCGTCTCAAGATAGGCCCTATCATCCGTAAACCTTGGTATCTTATTAGTTAACGATACCTAAAAACACTATTTACACGTTTAAGTGTCATCGCGCTTTTACTTAAATTGGGATGGGAATTATTCGATCAAGAAAAAACACGAGGCATGATATTATTTGTCTCAAAATCAGGAATGAACTCAATTTGCAGTCCGGACACATTCTCCGTACTACAACCACACAGCTAGTAGAGTATGACTAAAATTTACATATTTGCAATTAAAAATATGAAATCTAGGCCGTAAAATCGACATATTAACATCGCATGGCTTCCTCGTAATCTACATGAATGTAATTGAAGATACTTGTATCATCTCGAATAAATAGCAAGTTTTGGTTTCGAGAACATGCTTGTTTTTCTCAGTTTCACATCAGTATTTTGCTCAACCAACATGCTTGTTAGACCGAAGGATAGAAATTCGCTGTGCTTCCCTTTGATTTGCTGAGAAAGACTTGCAAAAAACAAAAAAAAATGACGACACCGTAACTTGTTTAAGTTTACGGTCTTACAAGTGTTTACAAGTTTCCGGTCTCGGCATCATTTTTTTGTTTACATTGATTCACGACCGCAGCTACATTCCTTGTATATTTTAAGAGAAAGACTTAGGTTCAGAATAAAATCCAGTTAGGTTTGATACTGCCAGAGAATCGGATTCGGGTAATGTAAATTGGGTCCCTGAGTGAGATAGATATGTATACGCAGATACATAAACGAAGGAAGGGAGAAAAAGGAGATGGATTGTCATTACCACTGTTGTCACATTTGACGGTGACAAGGATGAAGACGAATGACTGTCAACCTGCGACAGTTGAGGATTGATTGAGTGGTGGAATTGAGGACCCTTCGGTGGGTCACGCAACACGCAAAATGGCATTGGTCGCAGACGACCGTCCACCGCGGTGCGTTCGACGACCGATGGATACGCTGCACGGCGTGGGAACAGTCTACATTTCACGCCGCAGACGGAAAGAGGGGAAGGATTGGTTAGTCCACGAGAACACTCCCCTGCGGTCGTCACAGCAGCGGCTTTTTCCTTCCGAAACGTTCTTCAAAGAGAGACGGCGAGGCTCGAGTTGCACCCCTGAGAGTGGAGCAGCGCATTCGAAGGAAGATCCCCACCCATTTCCACCCTCTAATTCACCAACTGTCAACATTATTCCTGTTGATGGGAGTCGCGAGTTCAGGGTATGAAAAAATTGGTTAGCATAAAGAGAATTAACAACTTGAGTACGGAGTGAAATACGAGAAAGGAAAACTTCTACTGGAAAAAAGTTTTGACGCAAGGATGGGTAAAAACCTAGAAGCATAAAGGCGTACACACTTGCAAGGTTTCAAAAGAGAAATAGGTTTCACTGAATAGCTTCAATTTTTAGAATGAAAGACGAACATGTATAAGAAAATACAATACCAAGGTAAATGAGTACACTTGGAAGAAAATATGTGAAGCCGGTAATAGGAACTTACAAAAAATAAGGTGGTAAATCATTTTTTTAAATTTATTACGTCTGACATTAGTTACTAAGAAAATTAAAGTAAATTATTTACTAAGGGAATAAAATGAATATAAAATCAAGCAAGGCAGAGCGAGAAACTCCGCCAGGGGCAATTCAAATTCAACATTTTCCAGAAAATAGAAAAAACATGAAATATGGGTATGGAATGGATAATCATGGCTCAGCGAGAGATGTGACGAAAAAATAACATCACAAAATGATGAACCTTGTCGTTAGATGGGATGAAGATTGTAGTATATTTTTGTGCCTAAGACCCCCACCTTTACTCAAAAAATAATCGCAAAGAAGCTGCTTGCTTGCGAAATCGGTATCCGTTTATGGAGGGACAACGCGGCAAGAGAATTACCGATGGCCTGCCTCTTTCTCTCGGTCTTCCAACCTTGTCATCGCATCGTCTCCATCGCCACCAAACTGCCGCGCGCCGTTGATGTATGTTTGCACATTGTTCATCATCCTTTTCGCGAAAGAATCTGTCAAGGGGCGGGAGAATAGTAGCAAGTGTGGCTCCGAACAATGGGTTTCTTCCCTCCCTTTTCGAACACCACAAACTCGTCCTCGACTCCTCCATTCGGAAGCTCATGAGTTGGCTGGAGAAGGAAAAAGCAATCCCGAGGAGCAGCCGGGGCGTTATTATATTTTCCTATCTCTTCCACGGTCGCTTTGCTGATGATGAGCGAGATGATCTCTCTCCACCCCCTTCACGCACCGTGCTCATTCAACTCTTCCCCCATCCTCTACCCCCATTCCGCCCCCTACATCTCTCCCAACATGCACACGCACACAAACACACAACACCCACCTCCACCATCCCTACGCGAAAGCGCGAGTCCAAAGGGTGTGAACGACACGCACCCGTGGACGGCGAAGGAGCGAAGGCAATCTTCTATTTTTAACGCCCTCCGATCCCCTCCCTCTCCCCGCAACCTCCCACCTTCTCAACCGTCAGAGCCATCTACATGCAAATCGCGGGATAAAAAAATCCGGATTATGGGAGTGGCCCCGGAGTGGATCTCATGACACCACGTTTCTCCGCCTCTCCGCCCCACCCCCTCCTCCGCCGTGCGCGGTCAAAAGCTGCGGGACTGAGAGGGATGGGAGGAGCGGAAAGGGTGTCTTTAGGGGCTGCGACCGGATTGCGCTCTCATTCAGTGAGCTCTCTTCCATCCCTTGTTTTTGCACGGTTGTTACGCTCCTTAAAAAAGAAAAAATAGCTTTTCCTCCGACCGGTAGCGATTTGTTCGCAGGGAGAGGTGTTAATGCGACGAGGGGGGGACGTTTTCACGGGACAACTTGACGCTTCGCACTTTTCATCACATTCATTTGAATAACGCACATTTTTCAAAACTCGAAAGACATATTTCATACGAAAGCTTTCCATGACGAAAGGGACTCCAACGAAATACGTCCGACTTCGAGCCCGAGCATAATCTCGATTAAGGGGACCTATTCAGGGTAGATTCGAATTCATCAAGCCATCCATGACAATTATAAAGTTTGGACGTCAGTGTCTCGATAAATCGCAGCGTTTGTACTTAATAATTAAGTTTGAGGTTATTACGTAATCAGACATGCCAACTTTCAAAAATGAAAAATCGGGAGATTTTTAGAAGTGTATCACGAAGTAATCACTTTTAATTACCACAATATTTGCATGGCACCTTAATCCCTTTATGACACTTTGCCAATTTTTAATGAATGTCACACTTTATTAACATGTTAAGCTAAGTACACAATTTGAACAGTTCATCAAGAACGTAAGAAGGAAAAATCGGGAGTCTCCCGCTTAAATCGGGAGAGTTGGCATGTCTGCGTAATACTGTCGCTATCGTCGACTTTGAGTTTTCGTAGAAATATAGCTATTGTGTTCTGGAATTTCGAAAAACTTGGAAATACTTAAAATGACTAAAAACCATAACAACCAGAGGAATATTTATTGCAGTAACGAACGTTTAACCAAAAAATAACAGTCTTCACGCCCTTCCTACACTTTTAATGTTTGTAAATATATCCTTGCGCATTTCAAAGAAGTAGATTTTCACTGGTATGAAATGGTGAGACATAACCAACGATCATCCAACCGACAAATTTGCGGGTTGAGTGCACCACCAACGTCATACTTCTTGATGACTCGGTGTAGGTACGATGAAGGTCATTTAGAATGCAAGACGTACCGCGGGAAATGAAACAATCGTGCAGCCAACCCATGCACGTCAGCACCGAGACGAATCAAGCAATTGATCCGTAAAGAAACAAAGCAAGATAGGATCTTGTCATGTATGTAAAAATCTCACAGCCATCACGTGTACCAGAGATTGGGATAATGGCAACGAAAACACGAATGAGGCGTGTACAATGAGCCCGATGGGCAAATATTATCAATTAGGCATCCTCGCTACAGATGCCTTATCCACTGTTAAAATCTCCAAGTTAAACGTACAATTTTGTCCAGGAAATTTAATAATTTTTTAATTTTATTCTATAACTCCCTTCAACTATGTGAGAAAGGCCAATTAAATCAATTCGAACTAATAAATTTTCTCTTTGGCAACTTCTACGCGGAGGCATAGGGCTCTGATGCCCATACCCATCAGACCCCAATCTTTACCAAACCCCTGATTTGTGGTGTCAGGGATAACACAACATCATTATTATTTGAAATTCACTTCCAAGTGAGATTCGTACCTGCCCATTGAATTAAACGGCGGTTCGCAGAACCTTGAACTTATTGGGTTCGTCACTAGAGGTTATCAAACGGATAGCTGGTTATAAGCAGCGCCTACTCCCAAGTTAAACTTGTTCCCTGGCGCTCTATTAATTTTATTATGTCTTTCATCACTAATTCACGTAATTTTAACTTGACCTCACTGTTTTTCTTCCGTATTATTTCTTTTTTAATATCATACCCATGCTACTGTTCAAAAAGTGGTACCTAGTTAGTTTCCCTCGTTTTCAGTGAAGTCCATTGACTTTTCCTCACACCCACTCTTCGAAGTAATGTAATTTTTCATTAGTAACCCCATCAATAGGAGAGGGGTTTGTTGAGAGAAATCCTATGGAGGCAGGAAAAATGGATGAAAGGCGTATTGAGCGGTAGTGGAATGTTGAAGAAGGTAATAGAGGGGAGAATGTTGGGCAAGCGAGGAATGGGTAGGAACAGGATAGGGATGTTGGATGGGATGAAGGGAGGAAAGAAGTACACAGAGATGAAGAGGGACCTGATGTAGTTTAGGTTGCTGGATTGGGTTTTGTTTGGAGTTACAATATATTTATTTGATAGTTGTGTCCATCCAAAAACCTACCTTAACCGGTAGATTACCTAATAATAACCCCATCAATACATTTTATTTATATCATTAGTCAGTAGCTCCAAATTTGCTCACTTCCCTTCATCTGTTCCCTCCTGTATCTCTAAATCTCACAGCATCAGGGAAAAAATATATCTTAATATCTTATAAAATTTATATGTGTTTTCAAACAGTTGTCTTAAAATTGGCAAATTCTATTTGTTCTTAGAGGTTATTTCATCTGACATTGAGAACCCTTCCCTTGTGCTAATCTTCTTACATCTTGATTTGACCTTTCCCGTAAACTGTTTAAATTACGGAATTAAATTTTGCCAAATCAGGTTATCAAATGAAATGAGGCACACTGTCACAGGCCCAGTTACCACTACAGTTTCTCAAATCCAGCTGTTAATTCAACCCTCCCTCCCTCCCGAAGGCAGATATAAACAGTTCAAATCCGCATTAAGTCGGTTCAGCCAAATGGTGAAAGGATAATGCAATGGTCACGCTAAGAAAGGTAACGGAATACGAATCTTTTAGGAATTTGTTCGCTTAAGCCATTCCCGTCTTCAGCAAAAAATGAAGACTGATACAAATTACTTTTCCGCTGAACGAATTAATTTCATTACACTGAAAAACCTATCGCCAATCCTACCCGATCCTTGATTCAAAATGGAAATTAAATCGAACCAATGAAAGGACATGAAGAGTTGAGTTTTACACAGGTCCCTTGATCCGACCTGCGACACAATTTGCCGACAACTGCTACTGCCGCATCGCTCAGGTGCCCCGGGCTGAAGAGCACATTCCTAACTAATCGGTTCTTTCCCAAAGTCTCCGCACGCGGTGAAGAGAGTGAAAAGAGAGGCGGGGATGCCAACTGGGGCGCTGCTGTTGGTAGAAGGGGAGGTGGAGTAATGTGGAGGGAGGAAAGAGAGGTGGGAGACGAGAGAAATAACGGAAGAGGGCGTTAGGTCTGGCTCGCCTCTTCACGGCACCGGAAAAAAAGCAGAGCTCGAACGAGGGAAATGTTAAGAAGGCAAACGCATGCGGAGGAGGAGGGTGTTTCGGGGAGGGAACGGATGTAAATGATGGGTTTTCGTTTGGCCTGAGGTTAAGAACGGGAGGCGAAGGATGCGTCGAGTTGGGGGAGGGAAGCGGGAGAGATAGAGGAGGACGGGGTCAGAGGAGCGATTTGAGCCACGATCCCCGAAACAGATGATCGGGCCCTCAGACTTTTCGGTCAAGCATTTAAGTCTCTCTCGGTCAGGCGTTCAAGTCTCTAGGAACCCCCTCCCTCCACACTTCCTACTATAACCTACTAGAGAGCCCTCCCAAGCATCCCGCAGGCTATTATCATCGCTAGGGAAACTTAATAAAGGTTTTACACATGGGATAGTCATTTTAGGAAATACTTGCTCTTATTTTCTTTCATCTTTATGAGTGTTTACTTAAACCAATCAATCGGTTGGTTCCGTGACCTTTGTAGATGTTATTATTAATGTTGGTATTCTACCGTCTACGGTAGGTTTGGATGGACACATACTATAGAATGGAATAACGATACATTTCTCAGCATATCCTAACAAAACACAACCTGACATCCCACTTGTTGACAAATCATTGTATTACCAACACTTTAGAATGGTGTCTTTGCAAACATGATAAATAAAAGGAAAAAACTTTATGGACATTAGTAAAATGAGTTGAAATAAATTTCCATACTTTCCAATAATATTCTAATACAGAAAATATTATCTGTAAAGCTAAGCATTCCAATTACATTTTATAAAACCCCCGTTCCGCCCTTACTTTGGCATATTTTCCATATTCATAATTATTAAGTCATTAGATATTATTTTTATTGACTCACAGATTATTATTGTACAATAAACCAATGCTATCTTTCGCAGGAACGTAAAACCTCACCAAATACTTAGCGTTAAAAAAGAACAATATGCGGAAGGTAAGAATATTACGCTAACGTTCCGAGTTTACGACGGCCAACAACCCTTTGGTTCATCTACGATAATTACACTGTATCATAAGTACAATTAAGCCGATTCTACCCGTACATGTACGGTAAACCAGTTCCACAAATACAGCAGTTCATTCCTCAGCATTTTCTGAGCATACCTTATGAAGTCGATATGAAGAACAGAACGTGTACTATCCATTGACTGAAAATATTTTCCAATGAAACTGAGATTCATTACATTCCGTCCCACCGGTAAAAACGATTCTTTAATTGCTTCGGAGAAGATTGAAAAACAGCGAGCAATAAAAGTGACATATACCAAGAACCGCACGATTGGAAGGAATTGAATTGCTTGAGGATGTTAGCAAATGATTATTAAAAACAATACTTTTCTGAAGAGCGGCAAATCAGTATTTGCAGTATTTTTTATATCACTACTTCCTCTGAATACTTCATAATGGAACCTAAGCCTAAGTCAATATAAAGTCATATTGCCGACATTTAAAAATGCTAATCTAATGACCAGATAAAATTAGTAGTTTTCATGAACGTCTTAATCTTGTAAAGAGCTGAATCAGAAATGAGTACAGCTAATGGGAGGCATTCCTCCATCGAGCGCAGAAAATTAAATTGTTGTACCGTAAGCCAATTGCAGCCATTTTTTCATGGTTTCATTGATGGCGTTGTTAATTTGGATAAAGTTGAACTTTTGAGCAATTATCATTAATTGGTGATTCTTACTAAGATTTTCCTTTTCTTGTTCGTAGAGAGTATCAGAACCTAACCATCTTTCCAAAAATCAACAGTTCGAAACGCTATCAATTATAAATTTTACATGAGCAACCACTTCGATATCATACTTAAATGTGCTTGTTCAAGAGCGTAATTTACTCCCAAGAATCTCTCAAGCGTGCTTTAGTAATTTTATCATCAACTACTATTAATAAGTTGCTCTTAGAGTTTCTAAATTCAATCACAAATTGATACCAGCTGACAAACTTAACTAGTTCACCATGTCAATAAATGCGATCCGATGTGTAGAAATGATTGATAACATATTCAGAGAATTTAGGTATTGAAGGCGTGGACCAGCAAATTATCGTGTTTGAAACATTAAATACCAAAAATTTAACTCGTCGTATAATTACAATTTGCGGAATTCGTACCCTGAGGTATACACGGTAAAAATGGAGAAATGTAGGGCTGCACGATTTCAGTAGACGGTTGTTTTGGAACCATGATCCTTAATGTTACAGGTGTTTTTATTATTTCTTGCTCGCCCTAAAATTGCTTACCAACATTCAGTTCCACTCTTTCCCTAGCATTAGCTTCAATTACTAATCACTTCTCTCGAGTTCGAATGATCCGATTCGTCATGAAAACCGAAGAAAGAGGCGAGATTACAAGCAGATGATCTACGAGCTTGCTCCGAAAATCGCCCCGTCAAAAGGTGCTCACGAAATGGCTGCGTAATGCGTGAAAACATACGGACGAGGTGGAAAACCATTGAAGGGATAGAGAGAGAGAGAAGTAGAGGAGGGCGTGAAGATGAGCTTCGAGGAGGGTGCGCTGATTCACACGCGCGCCGTCTGCGCCTCCCTCATCCCCCGTAGGGACGGCAGCCAAGCGGAAAAGAAAACCCGAAGATGCCCGAAAATGTGAGAGCGGGAGTCACGGGCATATCATGAGGGAGAGGTTGGGCGGGAGGAGGGGATGGAGTTTTGGCACTTCTGAGGCTCGTGTGCGCCCTTGGAAGGCAAATGGCAGGAACGAGGCGTGACTTGAAGATAGCGGGAAATAGGCGAGAAGATTGGATTCCGGAGATGGTCCCATTTACATATCCCATGGCTTACTCCGTGGGTATTCTTCCTTACTCTGCTTACCGAGCGGCATTCGGTGATTAAGTGCAGGGCAAACTCCAACAGATAAAAAGTGAGAAAAATAAAAGTAGATTGAGTGCCGAGTTACAGTCAAAATTCATGGATTTAAATTAATAGAAACCACGAAGCACCGTTATAGTACCTATCACCTTGTAAAATCACACAATATAGCATTTTTTACAGTGGGCTTGCGCATCAACATTCTTTGTCGTTTACAGGACCATTTTTAAAATATAAGCGCCATCCTTCAGTATTTAACTCAACATTTTGCAAAACCAATGACAGCACATTACAAAAGTCGATACTAATTATCAATGTCACATTTTGTATAAAATGCATCGGGATAAATTAAGCGGTGTTAAAACTGATTAGCGTTGAACGGAAGCCCAGATGGAGATTCGATGATATTGACATCAATCACGACAGCAGTCGCTAGAGCCAACGGACCAATAAATGAGAAAATCGAGAGAGGAGAGACGGTAGAATAAGCGGAAACGATTAATTCCCTCCTGAAGACGCTTGCTGCAACGCATTGACCGTAAAAAGTCACATTCGCAGCCAAAATAACAAGATACTTCACCATCAGCGAGAACGGATTTTCGCGTCCACACATCGGCATCATAAATTGCTGCATTAAATTATACAGTAGGAATAAACGAAGCTAAAGCAAATAAATGGATTGAGAATAAGATACCGTAAAAGGTAAAGAACAAGGATAAAAGTTGTAAAACAGATATATAGTTCAAACAGCTTGAAGATCGATATAACATAAACAGAATGATGTAAAAATCTAGTAAAGGGGATTCCAATAATACTACGACTTTTGGATAAACTAAAGGAAATGAAGCAAGAGATGAATTGGAAATATAACTAGCGCATGGCATACCTACGCTGCTGGTTGAAATATAACGAAAATACTAATCGTGCATTTTCATGGTAATCTGGCATCGTGAAAACCAAGGCGTGATAATAGTAAACACAATCAGATTCAAAGCGTACCACATTCTTATCTTAGGGCCAAGTAGCAACTTCGGATGGAGTTAGCGGCCTCTCGAGGATTGCCTAATTCGAACGCCCTCTCCTCAGCCCTAAGAGTCATCGCCACTAAAAGGGGAAGTCGGTGAGGCGAGGAGAAGGCATTCACCGAGAAGGGGGAAATGAAAAGACGGAAGGCGAAACGGATAAAAATAAGGAGAGTGGGAAAGGATCGCACCTGGGAAAGGAAAATTTCAAGAACGACAATGCGGTGATTCGGACGCCATTCCGTTATTCTTGAAATGAGAGAAGAGGGGATGGGACTTGTTCCCACTTACTTCTCGAAAAGGGGAAAGTATCTCCCCCCCCCTCTCTCTCTCTCTCATTTTCTTCCGTCCTTCCTGGTCTCTCTCTCTCCCTCATCGTCTTCACTCTTTTTCCTCTCCCGTCGGTTGCAAAGATAAGGGTGGACAGGAGATGTCGAGGGATGGGAAGAGACCGCCTTATAGGGAGAGAATCCCTCTTTCTAACCCTCTTTACATCCCGCCATTGTAGTCACGGCTACAAATATATAACCTGGCTCCCGGTTGCCGTGGCAGAGACCGTTAAACGAAAGCGGGGGTTACATTCGAAAGTGACCATTCTCCTATGCGTTTCTTTTTCAATCGTTTAAGAACAAGCGGCGAAAGGAAGGCGAATTTCAACTCGCACTTGGATCAATTTCCAACACTGTTCAGTTTGAAAACACGAAAACAGTTTCAGTGTAGACATCCTAATTAAACTGGTGTCTTTTTGTATTGACGTTGACAACATCGAATGTCAACACCGAATAACATTCATTTGTAGGGAGATATTTTTGGCGCAAACGGAGGTTTAATTTATCCAACGTGGTTAAACGGTACTAACCAAGTAAACTACTCTCTAAATGAACACTTCAAGAGGATGAAGTAGATATGGAAAGATAATGGAATATTTAAGGCTCATGAAGGGAAGAACGTTGGGTTAGTGAGGTAGAGGAGGAAAAAAGATATGATATTTCGGATGGCACGAAGGGAGGTAAAAAGTGTGGAACTCAAAAATGATTCATTGTTATGTGGGTTAAGCCCGACCAAACAAGTAACTAAATATCCTAACTGCCCACTACTACCACTTTAGCAGTCGATAAACCACAAATCCATCAGAAACCTAACTTGACCCGTAAATTACAGCTGCTAAGAGCGTCATTTACCTGAGATGGCATTATTAAATTATGATTATACTGCTAAAATTGGCAATAAAGACCTCCACTTGGGAAACCACCACCGTGGCCACTGGTGTGCAACCTGCTACAACTCAACTCCGCTACAATCACGATTACTCCAACCTGAAAGATGAAGCACTGAAAACATCCATCGCGTTATAAATATGGAGGCTGGGACGCAAAACAGAGCATAATAATTCGGGCCTTGATGAATAGACACGGAAAGTTTTCCGAAAAGAAAAAAACAGAACGAATGATGAACGTTAAACCTTACTTCCATTAAGTTGTTCGGAGTTGATCCAATAATGACAAGCAACCTTAAACAAAAAACCTTTACAATTAAAGAACTTCCTAGATTTCCGCATAACACCATAAATGATACTGAAATGAACATGGACCATCAAGAAATATCATAATACACCGACGTCGATAGTGTTATCGGAAAACCATCAGAATTGATAGAAATTGCCCGATGGCCAACAAGTTAATGCTTCGATCGCTCGAGAAAGTTCTAAATTCAGCGAAACCCGATACTTCCCGTCGTCACTCCGTTGGCGACGTTTCCTGAGGGGTTCGAAGGACTTCGAGGTAACGTAGCATCGTCGAGCCCTTCACGTGGAAAGCTGGCGGGGTTAGCGCTCATGCTGGTTATACCGCTCCAACGGCACACACGAGAACAGCCGCAACGCTACGAGCGCAAAAACTAGAGCATCCCTCGTCCTTTTTTTTGCGACTCTTTACGTCGAGAAATCGGATCGTGCAAGAGATGATCGACGATTACGCAACGAGAGATCACGGTCTGCGATTATTGAAGCTTCGTCTGCCGAAAGGGTGAGGGAGGCGCAGGCCATTAAAGACTAAAATCTCGTTATAATTCAAATGGGCAGCATCGGTCGGTGAACAGGAGATAGGGATTCCGGGACACTCCATTACATCGAACTGTAGCAGCAGGTGTGCATTTCCGCAAAATAAATAGTAGTGAGACGTAAGGACACGGGCTGCATGTTGATATGCAATTCATCGCAGGTTTACCGATTTTTTTTCATTAACTGAGGACAGACGGGATTCCTTTTTCCTCATCGGAGCTATAAGAAATCTACAGAAGAAATTTAAGATAGTTTTAAGAGCGATACAGACTGTCCCCTTGAAAGGTAATCGTACTTAAAGAGGTAGTTCTGAATATTTGCATTTGTCTTAGATACATAGAAAACGATATCAGACTCATTAAGCAAAGTAAATTTAGTTAAAACATTTCGCCAATCTGTAATGTTTTCGGGATCAAAATTACGGGATAAACAAGCATAATTTTAGTGTCAATACTTAGCCATTCAATCGATAGTTGGATTGTACTTCTAAATCTTGAAACAAAGAACTTCACTCGCGTCAAATAAAAATTAATTAATCAATGTTTCAATCTGAACAAGTTAACTAGAAGAAAAATTCACAAAACCATTTCAAATATGATAAACGATCATTGACCGACCAACTGTTGACTAAGTCGAAGACACTGGTTTGCCTATGAAGTTTGCCATTTCCCATTCTGAAATTCAAACCGAAGCCAGGAAAAGCTTTTGAAATTGTTGAGATACTGTACTTCATTTAGATACGCTAGGTCATAAAATGTAACAGCGGTTAGTCAAAGGCATGAATTCATAAATATCCAAGGAGCATGAATAAACCGCAACCGTAATATATCGTGTGCAACCTGGATTCCGTTAAAATCACGATTACTTCTAACTTGAAATATCAAGCTATGAAAAAATTCATAAAATTAAAAATATTGAGCGCGGAAACAAAACAGAGCATAATGATAGTCGTCTTAATGAATAGACACAGAAAGAATTTCGTGAAGAACAGAACAGAACCGAAGATGAAGGTACACCATCACGCTTTAACTTGTGTGCTTTTATAGCACTGATGCTTCTCTTCTCAATACGCAACTCATCAATTCTGGTCAGTTTTACAGCACCAGAGTAAATAAAACGAGGACGACTATGTGATGCGCATAACTTTTAACATGGCGATAAAATTAACTCGCGAGAACACATTCCACTTCCTAGAACGCCCACGACTGATTTAATTCAATAATGACTTCTTTATTTACAGAACACGGATGATTAGCAATGGATTAAAATACCAATTCAATTAAATGTAACAAGAGTTATTCGAAAAATTCACTATACGAAGGAAAACAATAAGGCCGACTGGAACATCGAGTGAGCGAGATTCTAGTCGGCAAACCTGTACGGCAAATAGGGCTGCCACTCATTGCGAAAATATCTGGTTCCTCCAATGTCAAAACATCTAATTGAAAGGTATTATGTTCGCTAACACCCCAATCAACCTGTCCTTTTCTGAAGCCGTAAAACAGTAATACATTAAAAAAGAAACTACATCAAAGCGACCTACTACTATCGAATTATATCGTAAGACCATTTAATTGAGCTTTACGTATACCAGGCAATCACAAAGAAAGAAGCACGACAAGGTATATCAAAGGTAAAGGTTTTCCCTTTACATATTACACCTATCACTACGTAGCTAGTAATTTATCCAAAAGTGTATCTTAAGAACCGATTGATAGGCCGATGGGTTATGGGGAAAGAGATTTGAAATATTGAATTAGGAGCGGAGAGACTTTCTCGCTAATATGTATTCTTCGCGGTAAAACGATTTCCAAAATTACTTTTGAAAAACGACTATTAAGTTAAAAATATAATTAAAAGTCATAAGATGTTAACATATCTCTATTACAGTATGATGTGCAGTATGACAACTCTCTTCCTTTCCCTATCACCACGTCTCAAGCGCCCGCGATTCCGTTAACCATAGATCATTGAGTAAGATCAAGTAAGACCACAATTCTATCCATCCTTTAACAGGAATAAAGTATTTCTTTTCCCTTAATAGGTAAACACGCCAGCAAATAAGAAGTAACGTTGCTAACTAATGCTCTTTGCACTGCAATAACTACAGGAAGAATTATTAACATCTTTTCCCACTGACTAATTTGCCTCGTAATTCCAGTCTTCAAGTATCTTCTTCTCCTAAAGAAATGATTAAAACAAACTATCGTACACTCATTTAATAGAGTATTTTCAAACTATCTAGCTAATTTAATTTAAACTGCGTAAAATTTTACTATCATGGGCGAATGTGGGGCGTCAGATAAAATGTGGCATTATCTCGTTCATTAGTTAGAGCGTGTCTTTCGCTTGAAGGTAAGGGAAGGCAAGAGTGTGATACCGATCGACAAAGAGACAACCGTAAAAAGACAAAAGGAAAGCGTTTTCTTGCTCCACTCCATGCCTGCTTAACAACACTCGCCTAAAGCTAGTTCGGGAAAAACACCAGACTGAGCAGAGGCTATGTGGAACGTAGATCAAAACATAGCGATAATCTAAACAAGAACAAAACTAGAAAAAAAAGAATGAAGAAATTAAGGACATCCCTGCATCTAAGTGAATTTTGAACCTGAAGTAGATAGGTATATTTGAATAACCACTTCTGAAAATATCAGCATGAAGTATTAGGATAAACTATCCAATCATTCCGCCAGAATGCTTACTTTTTCAGCTAAATTCAAATAATCTGCCGTAATTTCACGATATTTTTTACCATAATACGACCTCATTTCAGAGACACTAGTGTCACATTCAGTCTACAGCAACAGTGGTGAATGCTACCATGATAAACCAGGAAGGAGATTCCTTCATACAGAAATCGAATTACCAATGTTACACTAGTACCCTTGCTAGCAAAAGAGAAATAGACTGAAAAAATCGCAAACTCTTTCGTTGAAGTGTTTGGAAATACAGCATAAAACTTTCATTCGCTCCACATTTATAGTAAACTGCCGGAATTCGGTTCGCTTACGAATTCCCTTCCAGAATTAAAATGAAGGAAGGTGGCCAACTGATTATTCTATGATTGAATTTTTTACTGTAAACCTCTTCCTGCAGCTAACCACATAACTTTTCACAAATTTACCACAACCTAAAATTTTAACTCGAATGCTCACAAATATTAAGAATGTTTTAGTAGCATTTCTTTTGCGTTAATTAAAAACTACAAAATAGTCTGCTAGTCCAAGATGCGAATTTTCACAAGTGAGTTGATATAATACTAAAACTATCACTATTAAATCATAAAGATCCAATGTGTTTCACTTTAAGTTTGCCCGAATCCAGTAGCTCGCTTCCTTGAGTTTCAAACAATCCATCTGCTTGCATTTGGCTAAACAGCTGAACGATTCCACAGCGTAAAAGACTGTCGCAAACAAATAAGGATAAAAAAATTAAAACTTCCATTTTATCGGTGAATATTTTTTGCACTTATCCGAAAACAGCCATTTTCCCACTTTTTAAATCGGACTGTAAAAATGAAAATTCATTAATGTACAATCTCTAGCGCACAAGGCCCATGTTTAGGAAAATCCACCCCATTGGGAGTCAAATCCGTGACCTCTACGGTAGCAGGCGAAAATGCTTATTCCCTACCAAAGGGCTGATAGTTACAAATATTGTTAATCATATTCACTTTTAAGCGTTGATCTGAGCCGCTTTTGCTACCACCACTTTTCGTCTTACGCACATTCAAGCCTGGGAGAATTCTAGAGAAGCCTAGAATTCTCATGAATTACGGTGTCACCTTGTTTGGTACTGACGATTTTCTTCAGAGACGAATTTCCGGCCTTCGTGGACTTCAATGGCGACAAAGGATACAATTAAATCCCTTTTCTCATTTACTGTGCCGTCTGAAGGGCTTCAATCAAGGATTAAATGGATTCTCTCCAATAAAAGCGGTAGCCTTTCCATCACCACAACAGTATGACGTCGCCCTTCCTTTCCCTCACACCAATTCTCGATCACGAGAGCTTCCGTTAACCATATCGGATCGAGCAGGACGAAATTGCTAAGCAACCTTGACCAAGAATTACTATTCTTACTCCCTCCGTCTTGCTTAGGTCCATAAATCTTCCCGACCACCCCTTCTAGCCTCTTACGTGTGTGGCCTTACAACTGTCTCACGATGATGAAAAATCGTAGCTCAATATTCTGAAATTGTTTTTTTTGTAACACAATGGAAAAAGTTTCACGGAACGGCCATCTGTGGGATTTGGGGCAATGAAAACAGATTTCGACAGGTGATTGGTACCAGAGGAGAAAGAGAGGCGTGGACTAAGAGCGATCGCTCCCAGACGGCAGGCATTTTTATTTTAATTTGGCATTTTTCGATTCCTTAATCACCTTTCCCTTTGTTTCTTTCAGTGAATACCAAAAAAAAGTATAACCTTCAGGAGATCATGCAGGTTTTTTTTTTTAATTTTCCGTTTAACATGAGATTCCCTTATCATTTTTCCTTCATCAGGTTTATCACAACAAGTAAATACTAGCACAGGTTTTTCTTAAAATATTCCATACAAGTTTTCATCTGTCTCAGAGAATTTCACATATGTGTTTTTAGTGTTGTTGAGTGTGGTTTCAGAGCATAAAAAAATTAATTAACACCTCAATGATAAGAACGTCATTGTAATACGCTCCTATTTCCGTAGAACCACAAACATTCGTCCTACCCAATCCGTAATTGACTTATATGGGCAAAAACAGAAACGACAGGGTTCCAACAGAGGAGATACATTTTCAAGGAAAGTATTTAAAGTATGGACAGAATTAATGACCAGAAGCAGAACAACAATTGAGGACAAGATTAAAATGGCAGCATTGCAGCATTTCGGAACATGACTATTCAGGAATAAGTAAGTACGTGGGTGAAGATTTTTTGTAGTATGGGGATGGATGTAAATTGTAAGACAGAATGAGAGGAAGACGAACGTAGATATGTTGAAAAGAGTTGGCAAAACAGAAAGTCGGTTGGTGAACAAGGACGAAGAAGTGATGTAGAGAACCTATGGAGACCACATGGCGAGCGAGGGTAATCATACGCGTTTTATGCTGCATCAGCGGGGATTAAAAGTTGAACGAGTGGCAAAACGGAAAAGAATTTGAAAAAAGATGCTATTAGTTTTTAGCAGTATTTCAGAAGTCTAAAGGAATGAATAAACATTTAATATCACGAGGAAAACCAAAATGGGAATCGCAGTACCACCCAAAAGGGTAGTCCTTTGGGATACTGACTGGAAGGTTCGGGTTAAAGTTCGGATACTGACGAAGGCTCTGAGTACCCTCGGCTTCTCTCAAGTTGTGTAATTTTTCGTGTCGTCATTTTCTTTAGTGTCAGATATTCCTGTAAAAAAACTTTGATAGTAGAGTAGACTACAGAAAACTTTGATGGTACCTAAAGTAGGACGATAGAAGTAGATCGGCGGCTTTTGAAATTTGGGTGTGAAGGGGAAATGGACCGAAAGGAAAAAAATGAGGAAGTGAGGAAGTATGGTAGGCGAGGAGAGGGGTTTGTTGGGAGAAATCCTAAGGAAGCAGGAAAAATGAATGAAGAGCAGTGGGATGTTGAAGACTGTAATAGAGGGGAGAATGTTAGGTAAACGAGGAAAGGACAGGAACAGGATAGGGATGTTGGATGGTATGAAGGGAGGAATGAAGTACTCGGAGATGAAAAGAAACATGTTGTAGAGTAGGAGTTTGGGTGGTTTTTCGTTAGGAGTCACAAAATATTTATTTTTATGGTAATGAGACAGTGGGACGGAAAACCCATTGAACAGCTCACTTGCTGTATTCAACATAGCGTGAGATCATTGAACTTTTTTCGATCATTGGATTTCCAGAATGTTACACAAATTTGCATGTTATTCGACAGATTTATACTAAACATTTTTTCATTTCCCCTTCCGCTCCCTATCCTCCCTTATCATTTACCCGTCCACCTGGTGTTTGTAGCCAATGCCACACATATTTTTGGTGGATCGCGGGGTATTTATATCGATATGACTGCAATGACTTCTCCATCACGGTTCAGATCGTTTTTACCTCATTCCCATCCGAAAAGTGTTTGTTGCGGCATATAAATATCCTATTTCTTGCTATATTGAATCTGGCCTAAAAATCGGACCTAAACAGACCATATTTACAAATTTTAGTATTTTTTGGTAACATGCAAGCCATCGCTAGGGTTTGTGGCAGGGAGTGAATACACACCAAACTAATTTTGACCCGAATATTTTCCCATTGACGCGGTCGGACAAGCTTATTCTGATACCTTATCGAAAATGGAAAAAAATAACACCTTAAATATTTTTATTCGCACTATATGGGTTGACGGAGATCTCTTCCCTCAGCTACGGCATGACTCACATTATAAGAGAACGAAGCGACACTTTCCCTCCCCACCCCAGCGACAGATTGCTGAGCCAAAACTTCCGCTTTGGCGACTTACCATTATCCTCTCCCACCTCCTGCATTCCGCCCCCTCCCTTCCCGCCCTCCCCCCACTTCTTCGTGCAAGTTCCTTTCCTTTCCTCGCGGGGAAAAGTGGCGCCTCGGCGCATGTGGGAAAAGGGCGAGTTGCGAAACCGTCGTCGCCGCTTGAAACGAAAAGACAATGGCAAGCCAGCTAGTTGACCTGGCGCGGCTTGTGTGTGAGCAAATAGAACCGCGGTTTTCCCGATTCCCCCCATGAGTTTACACTCTCCTCCCGACCGTTCTGCAGACCCACGTGTGGCGAGGACGATGCCGAATAATGCCGAAAATGAGAGTCGAAGACAGGCAGAGAGCCACGGCCATTATGTATATATATATATATAAACCATAAACACAGTAATGAACCCAAAGGCCGGTTTAGTAGGTGATGGTAGAGCTCACCCGTGTACTAAGCCCGACGGCGTGAAAAAACACACATCAGGGTAGGGGGGCCAGTTCCTTTCCCTGTGCCGGTTATGATTTCCCAGGAAGATCTGGTACTCGAAAAATCAACTAGCTTGGGTGGAGCTGCAGGTGCCCAAAGTGCCTTGCCCGGGAATCGAACCCGGGACCCTCCGGTCAGTAGTCCAACGCTCTACCCACTAGACCACCGCGACCCGCATATATATATATATATATATATATATATATATATATATATATATATATATATATATATATATATATATATATATATGATTTCTTCGAAGTAACACGGAAGTGTTGGTTGTATATCATATATATATATTTTTTTTTTTAATTTAATTATTATTGTTATTAGGTAATCTACCGGAAAAGGTAGGTTTTCGGATGGACACAACTATCAAATAAATATTTTGTAACTCCAAATAAAACCCAATCCAGCAACCTACTCTAGGTTTGTCGATGGAAATATCGGCTAAGAGTCCAAATCCCATCTCAAGGAAATGGAGACTCGATCTGTCAGAAATGTTATCCCGATGACGGACATATTATTGTGTGGATAGAGATGTTGCTTGTATGTGTAAAATGTGTGTGTTGCCGTGACTACATTTTAAGTTGAGCTATTTTGAGTTGACTCACGTGAAAACCGAAGAAGAGATGATGGTATCAAAATTATGATCAAAAGAAGACTTTGCCTTCAAAGCCAACGAGTGTAATGCTTTATCGATGACAGGAAATCAGATAAGAAAGGCTCTGAAGGTGGACCACCGATGAAGCAGGCAAAGAATGTGTCCGAGGAATTAAAAATGACCGCCATAAAGATGTCAATTTTTGATAGAAATTTGTGCTGCACCCATCAAGAATAAATTAAAAAATCAGTGAGGAGAACATACTGATTGAAGTAATAAGCTTCTTGAACACTAATTACTGTTTTTAGTAATATAGACCACCACAGAAAAAAACAGCATGTCGTGCAAATCGATCAGTACAAGTTAAAAATGCATATGCCTCTTTTAAGTTCACCATTTCGCGAGAGTACATCCGAGTTAGTTTTTATAGACAAATTCTTTGGTGTACTTTTTTTGGCACACATTTTTAAATTAAAAAAAAAACACATATTATAACCCTCTATATGGACCATGTGGTAACCGCTTTCCAGGAATATAATTCATCTGAAACGAATTCCTCGATCTAATTCGACGCGATATGTATCCGTTACATTGCGATCTATTTTACCTAACCCATTCACAGTACTGAAATCGAATATGAGACAAAAACTTGCTCCGATGGTTGGCGGACTCCCCTGGTGAAGACATCTCCAGGCTCTTATGAATAAAGGCCTCTAATTTTGCTCCGATACATGAAACAAAAAGATTCCCCAAATTATTAAATGTGGGGCTTGTAAACTTTGAAATCAGATCACAACTGTACCTTGAGCTGGAAGGAAACGTTTCCATGTCATAGTTAGTAGGTATGTTCCTTAATTTTATTTTGCACTTGAATATTTCTCGTTAAATGGGTTGATTATTATTTACTCTGCTACCAAATAAATGAAATTCAACCGAGTGAAGGGAACATGAAGAAAACTAGATGGCAGTAACAGCCGTCCCTCAATTTCATTCACTATGACTACCAGTGAGGACTCACCAGTGATCAGTTGGATTTTTAGAGTTTTCAGACTTCACTATTTTAGTGAAATGTGGTTTTGAAGTAATAACAAAACAATATGTTGCCATACATGCTTCATTCGAAAAATTTAATAGTTTTTACTCCGTTTCAAATGTAATTTCGTATATTCATGTTTACGCGCTTCTGTTTCAGGGTCCCAGAAAACGGATAGTCGTATATACACGTATGTGCCATCCGTAGCAGTTAACCATAGTCTAAAAATTTGAACCATTGACGTGCTATAATTTTACACTCACTCACGACGACTTCGATAACCCGGACGTTCAGATAGATAGCTCAGATACACGTTCACTAGAACTGAACATTTTCGAAAATTTTCCGCTAGAACCGGTCTATGAATTTTCAGCCGAATTAGATATCATTACCGGCTCATTAACGATAGACAAAATCTTTTCGGAAGAAACAATAAAGTTTGCCGATTCAACGAGTGTTCCGGTGACCCACTTCTTAAAGCAAGTTGCTCTCCGAAATTTGAATGATCCAACTAGTCTTGTAAAATATGTTTCTCAACACAGAAAGGGAGAGGGGGTGAGAGAGGAAAAAAGAGTAGACCCGCACCGACATTGAATATTTTTAGTACTTACCCACCGCAAAGGTAGAAGAGAAGGGGATAAGAGTGGGATGCAGAGCAACGGGGAGTAGGAGAGCAAGCGCGTAGGAGGGCTTTGTACAGCTTCCCATAGCGACACACATCCACGCTACTATCGGCTAACAGGAAGCACGTTATGGCCGTGGCTGAGCACGTGTGCCCATGCGTCTCCGCTTCCAACGAATTGGTGGCGTGTATATTTATATTGATAAAAGAAAAATTTTTTTTGTGGGTCGCGGTGGTCCAGTAGGTAGAGCGTTGGACTGCTGACCGGAGGGTCTCGGGTTCGTTTCCCGGGCAAAGCACTCTGGGCACCTGCAGCTCCACCCAAGCTAAGTGGATTTTCGGGTATCAGATCTTCCTGGGAAACCATAACCGGCACAGGGAAAGGAACTGGCCCCCCTACCCTGATGTGTGATTATTCACACGCCGTCGGGCTTGGTAAGCTCTACCATCACCTACTAAACCGACCTTCGGGTTGATTACTGTTTATGGGGATATAAATATATTTATAAAAATAATTTCTTTCTCGGAGGAAGGAGCCCACTTTGCAGGTCCCGTAAGTTCTGCAAGATATTTTTTATCTTTTATTCATCTTCCATCACCTTCTCAACACATCACTCAAGAGTACATTGTGGATGTGAATGTGGGTGGGTGCGCTATTTTGGTGAGTGAGAGCCATGATAATGCGATCATGGGCTGAGAACTAACGAGAACACAGAAAACAACAAAAAATGTTGAGGAAAGAGAAGTGGGGAAGGTTTTAAGCCTAACCCAGAGCCCTATTTTTTTGTACACAAGGAAAAAACTATTTGGAAACTTGGAAAGGGTGGGCAAAGGTTGAGCGAAGGGGCTCACTCAAAGCAGCGTTCATTCTTGCCTCGTTCCCCCATCTCCTTTTCTCCCCTCTTTAACGGGTCGTGTAAGTCACGCAACGTGGATTAGATCTAAAACGGCGAAATATCTCCGAGGCCGAGGGTAAAAGGGAGGGGCCCGGGAGGAGGACCCGGGCGGAAAGAGTCACGCCGTGCCCGGGGGGAACACAAATCGGTGGAAAATAATGGGGAATTGGCATTTCCCAAAGCGAAGTGGAGCACACTGGCCCGCGCGAGCGCAAACACACCGGCATCCGACGACTACGATATCTTTCTCTTCTTCCTGTACCATTCCCTTCTTCTCGAGAAAAGGGGAGACTGGGAGAGAGGCCCGTTCTCCTGTCATTATTGCTCACAGGCCAAAGACACACAATCGAACTAACTGTTGATTCTTGAGAATCTTTATATTTTTCATCTTATTCAGGATGTACGTGACACACTCCATATCGAGCGCTTCTCGTGTAGGCAGATAAATCAACACAGTCGAACCGCAAAAAAAAGATCGATCAATTCAATAAATATGCCTAACCTAGATATTTAACGGTGTTATGTACCTGGAATCATTTGTTTCAGAAAAAAATCGAATATAAGATACGCGAAAATTATTTCAAAATGATTAATTTAATTGGAGGAAGTTGGAAAAAAACTATCGCAAGTTATACTGACCATATATCTTTAATTTTATTTGTTAACTCTGCACTTTTTTTACAGATCCTTAGGTACGTCTTTTTAACCGGTCTGTTCAATTTCTGAAACTCAATCGCTGACACCGTTCTTTATCACAACGTTGACTTTGTGGTGGACGGGGTGAAAGAGGACACTACTCAATAATGCACGGCGATGCTGTAAGAAATCAATACTAAATATTCGAGGATTACAGTAAGTACCAAACAGTCCGCGTCTTAACAGCTTAAGAGGACTACCTACGTGCAGACGCGTGTGGTTTTTGGTGGACACGCTCGTGTGTATTCTCGACTTCTATGATCCGTGCCTCACCAAAACAGTATTTTCGCTTGGGGTCGATTGAGGAAGTTGAGGCAAGTGAGGGAAAAAACGGTACAAATGAGATGAAGGAGGAAGGGGTTATGGGGACGGGGTCACGCAACCGATTAAAAGGACCACTTTGAAATACCCCTTCTTTTGTCGAATGAGAGGACCCCCCCACCACCCCCCAACCTCTGAGATAGGTCCCATGCGATCCCCGCAATTCTCGCGCTTTCTGCTCGAGTGAACCCGAGCGACGAGCACGAGGGTACGTACCAAACGAAAGGAGAGGAAGATTGAAAATAAAAAAGAAGACATTCGACGGGCGCAACGCCCAGACACAGGAAGGGTAGGGGGGTGAGGGGTGGAGTGGGGGTGGGTGGGTAGGAGGGAGAGGACGGGGGAGAATAAATAATTGAATAAAACAAAAGCTTTCTCGTGCCCTCTCGGAGCGCGCTCTCCTTTCCCAACCCATCCCTCCTCCGAAGGCGACTCCCCCGCTTCCCATCGCCTTGGACGCAATAGTGGGAATTGCTCATTAAGGAATTAGTTCCATTCCTCTCCCCTCTGCCCCGGCCACCGCCCCCATGCCTACTTCCCGTCGTCTGCACAAAGAGGCTAGCTCGGCTTCTCGCCCCGTGAAGGTCAGGATTAAGGGGCGGGAGTGGAGGGCGGGGAGGGAGCTGCGGTGAGGGTGAACCTTGAGAGGGGGAGAGAGGAATGGAAGGGGTGGTGGCCCCTTTTGTGAGAAACCGCAGCGGCCCCTTGTTTCCTTCGCCCCTTTTTCGCATTCTTCGCTCTCTTCTCGGGCGATGGGACATTTCCCGAGACCATATCGAAAGGGTAAAGCCCGGAGAATAAGGAAACGACAAGGATCCCTCTGCAAACGCCGACCCCTACCGGTGTAAAAGATTATGTACGGCGAGAGGAGTTCGTTGCCTATGCATCGGAGCCGACTCCGAAACGCGAATTCCTAATTCGCTCCATCGCTTGCACTCTCCCGTCTACTTTGCAGGAGACTGGATTTCTCACGAAATAAGGCTGGGTAATCCAATAGTTCGTTGTAGTAACTTGAGCCTACGAGCCTGTGATATAGCAGCTCCCTTGTGTTTAACAAATAATAGCTCCTATTATTTGCAAGTTCGTATATTTTAGAATATGATCCAAAGATTAAATGTTTACAAGCTCAAGTGAACATTCAGAAAAACTATTGTCACTGGAGGACAATCAATGATTTTTTAACGTAACACCAACGTACAGTATTTAGGTAAAGAAAAAAATCCTGAAACGACATTTACAGAGGGAGTAATTTTTTGCGAAAATATACAACTACAACATAAACCCTAAATGTTGTACTTTGAAAAGAACAATTAGAGATTTTCTTTAAATTGAAGACTACGTCACCTTTATCATCACTGAAATATGTGGCAATTTAAAGAATTTCACATTCAAAGCCTTCTTTCAAGAATCAGGGTACTTAGACTGTAAAACATTCTGGTGTTTTATTTATCTTAATGTAGCCTTTTGATCATTATTTTTGATAATAACAATAGCCTTTTGATACCTAATCGACACTTATTTGCCTTAATGCCTTTTTCAGCTTTTTAATAGTTACTTCTCGTCTTTAAGCTTATAGGATGTATGTCCAATTGTCAATAATAACATTCTAGTATATTATTAAATTTTCTTAACCGTAGGAAGTCATTCCTCATTAATATCTCCATACTTTAGACAAGAGAAATACTTAGCCAAACACATTTACAAATATTTGAAATTTTAAGGATACAAACAAAAATATAATTTCTGGGAATAAAATTTATGTATGTTGTACATAATGCACAATCACGGAATATATATCTTTCACCCTCTCATGATCCTACCTCGGTTAACTTTTGGATGAAATCATGCGCGGACAAATTCAAGGTGAATCATCTCCAAATTTGGCACTTCGCAATTTTCCAAAAAAAAAAAAAAACTTTCACTTAGCAACAATAAACAATTCCTTTCACATGCCCGGTTTTTACGACAGAAAACCTCAGGAGCAGGTTCAAGTGACAACCACAGACTTGAAAAACTTGGCTTTGATCGTTACAAAGGCCTTCGATTGGTGGAAAGACGCAAGACAACATTTTGGGAATGACCACCGTCCACATAGCCCGTGACTTTTCCCATTTTTAGAGAGGAAGGCACACAAATCGCCGTCGAAATAATATAAAAAAGAGAAAACAAAAGGAACTTACAGACCACCCGTGTAAGAATCGTCGAGGGAGGGAACACAGCCAGGGAAATCCCTTTCCTTTGCGAAGACCAAAAGACATTTTCACATCCAATCTGGCTTTGGCCGGAAGGACGTGAAGGGTGTGGGGAAAGGGCAAGTCTATGCCCTTCGCAAAGGGTGGAAACATAAAACCGTTTCCTTCCACTTCGCCTTGTCAACCAAACGTTCTGAAGACGGTGGGAGTGTTGTGGCTTGCCTTACCTAAAGAAAAGAGAGAAAAGAGCGACATAAGACACGGCCACTTTCTCCTTTGCAGGACACATTAATTCAAGGATCAGTAACGTTACGCGTTCAGCGCACTTTGTTTTATTTGAGATTTTTAGACTCCTTCAACTTTGGTTCTTTCGTAGTGTAGCCACAGTTGAACAAGTTAAAAACAATTAGTTAATAAAACAATATCCATCTCCTGGATCCTCCATCTCAAAATATCCTCTGCAAGGAAATTTCCTCCGGCTGACTGCAGGTGTTGACAAGCGGATCAAAATGGACAGTAAGCACAGCCAAAACCAACATACGTTACAAGTGTGGCCCAACACATATTTTAGATTTAATAAATACGCTAAATGCATTTAAATATAATTTAGTTTTAATACAAATGTTTACAGGAAGCAACTTTTTTAGCTACAAAGAGAAACCAACGACAGGAATCAATTATTTCTTTCCTGTGTATTTTTTCATTTAAAATATCAATTGACTGTACCATAATTGTAGCACGATACACTCACTTGTAAAGAATGCCTTAACATCGAAGAATTACTAACTTTTTAGAACTACAGACTGGCAATTTTGCTCATAAAAAAGGTTATTACAAATTGAGTAGGATCTTAAAACGATTTTCAATTGTTTGATATATGATAAGAATTTCACTTGAGATTATTATCACTCCTGAAAATAAATGTTCTTAAACATGCTTCCACCAACTTAATTCCTCTACGCACCATTTGGTTGTACCATTAGTAATCAATTATCGATACGTTTATATCGTTTTATCCTCGATATTATGCACGTCTGTATACAGTCACAATGTGGAGTTCTAACACAGGAAGCTTACATTCAATTTATACAGGGAGGATGAAAAAATAAATTCTAGTACAATAAAACTGTGTTTTTCAAACGATTTAAATGAATTGAAACTTTTCTCTCAACCGTAACAGAAAATGTGTCCCCTCATTAGAAATTACTCATACTTCTCATGTAGAAAAAACAATGTACATTCCATATCCATTTTCACGTGCCTCTCGCATGCTATACGTCTTTCAAACCAGAGAATAGATATCTAAAACGACTGGAAGGACAAGCGATACTAAACGCCATTTACTAAATGGAAATCAACGTATAAGGGGAAATATGGTTAAAAATATCCTGAAAAGAGAAGTGTCTCACTTAGCATTTGATAACCATAAGCATCCAAGGGAAGATTTTCTTTCGATGGAAGAGATTCGACAGCAGTTTTTTTTACGATCCCTGAGCTGGCTGAACGAGTGTGACCTTTTTCGCCAACCACTTTCGGGGATTTTTGTCTTTTTTAAAGACCTCTTTCTTTATGTGACAAGGGAAAGAGCGTGCCAATCGTTAGGCGGACACCAACGCGCCAACGTCAGGCTCTCTAGACAACACACTCCGGCGCAAAATACGACGGAAAAGGAAAACTCGAGGTGAAAATACGTGGAGACTTATCGGAATGGAGAAAGCAACGCTTAGAACAAAAATAATGGTCGCTCGGAAAAGGGTGATCGCCAATTTTTAAAACCTCTTTCTGAGATGACTTCAGCGGGCCGGAAATCGGGAATGCTTTTCACTTGTGAGTGAATCATCCGGGAACTCCAAGTGAAATGGTTAGAGCTACAGTTGAGACAAAAAGGATGTGAAGTTTCCTCATGGTAATCTTGACTCTGTCATCGATTAGTTCAATAGACATTTCAGGGCACAATAGAGAAAAAACCCACCGCAATAGAATGAGTAAACAGAAAGAGACCAAGCCGAAATCCGTCGAAAAGACAATGTAAGATTAAATTATTTCAAGAGTCTCCGAAGCGCCTTGATTGACATCTCCCTTAATCCGAAAACCGCGGAACCGAAGCCATAAAGTGGAAGAATAATAGACGAAAGGCAAGCATGAACTGTAAGAAGCGAGTAAAGAAATAAAACGTCGGCGCAAAGAACTATGAAGAAAACGCCAGGGAAGAAAGAAACCAAGCTTCGGATGATCTATGATGATGATTCCCTAACGAATGAAATAATATATGTGTCTCATCTAGTTTCGCTTCGGGTAATCGATTGAAGGACTGTAAAAAACGAAGGACTAAAATAGAAGTGCCAGTTAATATTCATTGGAAAGACACCATTGGGTGTAATTAAGTATAAAAATCAATTATGCAACATCAATCAATTCTGCCAAACGACACTGGTAATTTTAGCGCCTCAATTAAATAATTAGAAACTTTTGGTGGCTTGTCAATTCACTTTCAATATCTTTGATGCCACATTTAACGTTAATCCTCACCTTACACGAAGTGAAGAGATCAGTGACGCACCACATCACTTATTTCTTTGTCTTACCATAAAATATGTATGGGATCATCTATTTTACCAAATTCTAAGATTTTGCTGCTGATAGGCAAAGAATAAAATGCAACACATTTCTAAATAAATTAAAATTGAACCATAACATGACGAAAATAATAATGAGATCATGTGGCAATTCTCAATTTAACACTGATCAAAGTTCCGCCATTAGGAAAAGACAGGATCACCTGCGAGAATTCTAGATTACTACGACAGTTCACAATCGAATTGAACCAAAATGGTAAATTCCAAGGGCAGCCATCTCATGAATAACTCACATTTCATATATAACGTGAACAGCACTGTATACACAAGCACCCGGATGCTCCTGGGTTCAAACCCAGCAACGAGATGCATCCGGATTCCTTACATATCAATCCCCAGGACTTTATGGAGAGCGAAAATTTCAGGGACACTACTGGCGCCGCAACGAAAGAAACTGGCCCCCTTCCATAAACGCGTGACATACTCACGCCGCAAGGCGTGGCTAAATGTGAACTCTACCCTCGCTTATAAAAACAGACCTTCGCTTTGACTGCCTATCTAGCGCATGCTAAGTGCATAATTGAACAGAAATTCATGCAAGGAAATAGGAAGTTATTTTCCCAACTGTCATTGATTCAACCTTCTCATAAATAATCGCCCATCACTCCGAAATAGCATTTAACTGGGGAGAATGGAGTAATATTAAATTGCAAGTATTCTTTAAAATTACATACATATTTTCAATACATATGGATTACATTTTATCAGAGGTATGGAAAAGGAATGAAATCATTTATCTAGACATGGAATCAAAGTATGAGATGAAAGTAGAAGGAAGATGATATACTGTTAGGTTTTTGGATAGCGAAATCATTGTGGAGCGATGAATGGAACGAATATAAATCATGCGAATAAAAAAGAAAACTTTCAATAAATGATAATACTAATTAAAACAGCTCGAGAGATTAGTTATTTGGTACAGTGTTTTTTACGACAAAGAATATTAGGTTAAGGAAAATTGAAGATAAATGCATTAGAGAAATGAGTATTATGGATGGGAAGAAAATTACGGTACTCGGTAGAAGTATTTAGGGAAAGCGACTGACAACTTAAGTCATTTGCGCCATTAGGGAAGGACAGGAAAGGATGAAGGGTGGAGAGAAACCAAGCGTCGGCATTAACCTACTCTTAACGAAAAGCGCCGAGGGGTCCGCAGTTTAGCGTCCCATCCGACGGACGTCGCACTCACTCAATGTGTCCTCTAAAAAGCACCTCAAGTAGAGATTGGGATACCACTGAAAAATATCTGCCATCGGGATTCGAGCCCGGGACCTCTGGGTGGAAAGCCAATACGTTAGCCACCGAACCATCCCGATCCCCACGGTACTCTGCTTGGTATGAAGACGCAGAGAATAAAACAAAATATTCCAACATTATTTATCACCGAGAAAGACACAAGAGCTTAGATTGAAGCCTTTGTGACGCGTGAAAAGGATTCATCAGATAAGATGAATGGAATAACTCAAGTGAAGAAGCTTTCAGTATATTAGAATACATGAAAGAAAGATTACGAGAAAAACTGAAACAGTGTGGACGGAGGAGGAATTGAGAGATATTGTAATACTGAAAGAGAATGGAAAAGGGAGAAGGTCCGTACCTGGGGGAAAAATTAAACGCATATACGTAGAATTTTTCAAAGCTGGGAAGAAACGACGAATAGTAGAAGGAAACGCCATTAAATAAATACGCTTACGTTTCGGTAGAAGTGGTTCAGAAGTGTACGCCATAAAAATAAAAATATCATCACCAGAGTCGTATATATACATTTTAAATAATTATCGAAAGAAAATACCATTAAATCATTCAAAGTTTCGAAGAAGTTTTGAACATATTTTTTACTTCAGTTAGGTCAGTATATGATACATATACTAACATGCATACATATATATATATATATATATATATATATATATATATATATATATTTCTCTCGATGCTTCTCTTTTAATTTTTAGCCTCCACCTCTGGATATAACTTCGCGCCTCCCGAGCGCGAAGAAACGACGACCCAAAATTTTGCGATCTACTGCTTTAAGTTCATTCTCCACTCTTCTTAATATCGTTTCCGCAAATTCAAAATCGCCCTCAATAACCCAAGCATACTCAGCGAGTGATGCATCTCGGGCGTGGTGGAAGGGGGAGGGGTGAAGACCGCGTCCCCGCCTGCTTGTCACCATTTTTTCTGCGGCTGCTTCGGAAGACCGCCCAGTCCTGTCAGCAACGCGATCCCGTGAAACGCAATTCCCACGGAAGAAGCGACTCACACGGCGCGTCGACCCCCCTTTATCACTGCTGTGCCATTATTCCGCACCCGCATCTCAAGGGAGGTCGCGGTTTGAGCCCGACCGAATGCCGACGGGACGCTCACATACGAGACGCCCATCTCTCTTTGCGGTTACCACTCCACAGCAGTGGGGCTGCCGGAAATATCAAACGGAGAGAAAACGGCGAGCCAGCTACATCTTACTTTTCGTCCCCGACTTCACGACTATGCAGTGAGGAGGAATGAGAGAGAGAGGGAAGAAGATTTGTGACGGAAGTAGTTAATGATAAAAGAGGGTAAACGTATCTCAACAAAGCGCAAAATGAATGGAAAATACAGAAGTAATCGTAACAACGTCATCCATCACAAAATCTTGAAAACAACTGCACCAAAGGCAGTATGGGCAACAGCGTTTCTCCATAGACAACTGAAAGTGGTTAACGCGAAACAAGTTCACGAAGGTTTTGAAGTGCAAATTTTCTGTTATCCTCGATCAATGCCAATTGTGACTAGAGCAGTATAAATAAAATAATTACGATTTAAAAATAAAAAAATTCATTGATTAATGTAACACTTTATCATGAAATAGCACACAACATACTCGTACGTGGACGTATCCCATGCCATTTACATAGCTCACATACTGCTGTAAAATTCTCCTAACAAGACCCAGTTCACTCGAGTTCAACAGAGTTCACATTCACGGCTATGGGTAACCACGTGAATTCCATAGAACACAGAAATTACTTTTTTTAAGATTATTTATTGGAACTGAAGATCAGATACTGGAAATCCACGAGAGAAAATACGCGAATTGAGCAAGTTTGCCGGAAGGTTTTCCCCAAGTGTACCGTGAAATTCAATACAAAACTGCTGGCGACCAGTCACACCACCATGTATTTTCATTTGCCTTCCCATATACCTACCTACCTTATCCTTTATCACTACTCCTCTTATCCCCTGGACGATCGCTCCCGGGTCAAAGGGCATGCGGTGCTTCACCCGCACCATTTAGAAGGCGCGGTCTTCCTGGCGCAGGTGTGCGATTTTTAAGGGTTGGGAAGACACCCGAGGGCGTGCGAGAGGGAGAAGTTGAAGGGGGGACAAGGTCGAGAGATGGACGGCTCAACCAAATGCGGCGGGGGGGGGGAGTGGCTGAGGGGAAGACGTAACAGTCAGCCGCGTGTGGGTAACGCCGAGACATAGAATATTCCGTGGAGGCGGGGAAACGAGCGAAATCCTAGAAGAGGAAGTTCGTCGTCGTTTTCCATCGCAGGCGACGGGGCGAGAGGGGCAGCTCAGTGTCGACGCCGGGCGGAAGTGAAGGCGAACGGAGATTCGCTACGGGGAGGGCGGGTGAAAAGAGGAGGCGGGGCTGTTGGGTAGAGGAACTATACCCGAGTCTGATCCTGGGGATCTTTGACCTTTTACGCGTCACGTGATGCAAGCGAGCCAATGAATCGAGGGGGCTCATATGATTACTGCTATACTTTCTGTTATTTCAGCAAAATATTTTTTTTCGTTGGGAATTCATAAGTGTGAATTCTGCCGCCTATTCAATGTTGACAGTCAATATAACATTTTATACGAAGTACTAAATATCGATATGTGTTTCTGGATGATCACTAAAGATTTTTACCCACATATTTTTCTTAATCAATTGGACTTCGTGCTGCCTCGCAAATCAATCGTCATTTTGAAGTTACGCCAAAGCGTTGAAAAGTTTTAACGCAAACCTTTCCTGAAATGGGGGACAGTGTTTGTACATCAGGGTGGGTTTCAAACTCTGTAAAACAAAAAAAAATACTTTTGTACCCTTTACACAGCCCTTTATGAGTTCTAATCCATTTATTCTGTCACAAACACCAATTATTTACTTCACTCTTCCTCCATTAATTAAAATTACCGCTTCTTCCAGAGTCTATAACGTCCCACCAGCTCTCAGTAACTCGCTCATCCACTTTTTCTCCATATTCCTCCGAACAGTTTCCTCTCTCCTAATAGCATATTAAACATTTCTTTGTTGTTTGGATAGGCATCGTTGAAATTGGAGATCGATATTTTATACAATCACTTTATGGAATTGAGTTAAATATAACTCCCGGGAGCCTTGTCCAAGGATATTTTTATTCATAATTAAATGGAGTATCTGTGCACGAGTTAAGATACAGTTCCAGGACAACTGGTATAATTTTCCTAGAGCAGAACAGCACATTCCCTTTATTTTTACATTACAGTTTGTTGGCATGTCGTTAATTTCTGCATACCCAGCGCATGATAATTAATCTAATGCAGGGAACCTATCCCAATAAATGGTACCCGTTTAGGCCCAAGCGGGCAACGTTACTATTAAATGGACTCATATTTTCCTCCATATTACACCAAGGAGTTAACCTAGGGCATGAGATAAATGAAACCATAAGGAAACTACTAAAACCATAAAGGTTACTTATTGTGTAAAACCAACATATCCATCCACTTTCAATGATTATCTATGGTGTCTTTTTTGGATAATCCTCATCGGCAGTTTATTCGGAAGAGAGTTTTAACATACCTTAATAATAATATCATCGGAAACTCATGGTCTCCAAACAATTTCTCCTAGTCCCACCCTTCTGGCGTCACGTAACTGATAGCATACACCAAAACCCACCCACCCTCTTTCTGCATCCCTTCTGGTAGTGAGGAAATACCTGAGGACACAGAAAAGGAAGTCACGACAGCCATCTAATCGATGGGGTGAGGGCACCGTTGGGCGGGGTCGGAACCGGATGAGGCGAGAGACGATGAGGGGAAGGGATACTGCAGGCAGGGCGCTGTCCGCGGCAATTTCCATCGATGTGACGCAAACGACACGAGTGAGGGAATTATTATGGAATGGAGGAGGGCGAGAGGGGTTAGAATTACAAGCCGTGGGGGCAGGGAGGGAGTTGGATTAGGCGGCGGACACGCGATGACAACTTCGATACCAGGGTGACCACAAGGAAGCAAATATTCATGCAATCCACCCTTTCCTAAGATAAAAGGACCACGTCGGCGATTCTCAAAACCGGGGAAGGTGTGCATAGTATGCGTGCGTCGCTTACCCACGAGTGTACGAGGTGACGTCTGGGATTACTGAAAACCACAAGATAGAGAAGTAGGAAATACTACAATTATTGAGACTAACGTTTCAATATTTGGTAATAACATCAGATATCACATGGTTATTGCTGGCTTGTGAAACAAGCCTTATTGGTACTGGTTTATTACTTAATTATAGAGGTTCTTAACTTGTCGGTTACGCCTTCGATGGATGTATAGTGCGGTATGTATAGTTATAAATTGTAAATATTATGTCTTGATTGGTCGGTTAATTACTTTTATGGTGTGGACAAAAATATAATTTTCGTCGAGAATCATTTGAGTATAAGTCCAGAAACTGAAATGTCGTTGGTCCCGTCCAATCCCTTCGACATAAATTCACCCCTCTAATTCAATTTCTCTTTGGAGTTCGCTCGCGCACGTTCCGAACCTTAAATGAAAGATTTACTCAAATGTACTTAGATTGAGTACACTTATTTAAGAAGCCTCGATGGATTTTTACGGTTGAAGACAAAACTTCAAATGAGTATTCAATTTGGTAACTGGTTTGAACATTCTCTAAAAACAGCCATTAATCCTTTTTTTACCGTAAGGATTAGGTATTTCTAGAGAATATGTTGAAGATGAAACGACCAGAATATGACTACCACACGAAGGAGTAACAGCCAAAATCGCATGAAAACGAATCTATCCTCACCTATTTTGTACATATATTTATTATGTACACACACTTTTTAACAAGAAACGAAACATTCTAAAAGTCAGAGGAACAGAGAAGTGAATTCATTTTCCTCAAACGTTTGGCATCAGTTTACTTCGGTCATCAACGCTCCTTTACCAAGTCTAAAATATTGTGATGCCTACGTCGGCACCATGTATGGATGTCCCACTAGGTGAAGATTAAGAAATACAGCCATATTATGGGAGGATGGCGGCTGATTCAGGACGACCCCGAGCTGATATTTCCCCCTGAAACATCGGCCAAACGGCACAAGGCCACTCATTTCACAGCACCTTGAGGTACAATATCTTGTGTTACGCAAACCCCCTCCCTTGTAAGGGACGGCCGCCACCCAGCAACCCTTCCACTCTCGCCAAAGGCTTCGCATAACGCCTCGGTGGGCCTCCCACCTACCCTTCCGATCGCCCCCTATCCCGCCCGCCGACCCGTCCAACCCTTTCCTCCGCGCGGGCAGCCTCGGAACGTCAGGGGGGATCATTCCGCGGCGGCAAACACATCCAGTTTCCGTAAGGAATGCAAGAAGACAAAAACGAATAATGATGGCGAGGGGGTGGGAGAGAGGAAAAAAATCTCCCCTCCATATTCGGACGACCACTTGAGCGTTCCCATTGAGCACTGAGGCAACGATGGAAACGGACCGGCAAAGCCGAACCCCAGGATTCCGCAGTCGCACGCGAGGAGGTTCCACCCACGCAAACCTTCCCCCCCTCTCTCCCTTCCCGCTCGCCCCACTAGCGTCTCCCATTGGTCCGTCGTCTTCTTTCCACCCCGACCCACCCCTTTCAATCCTCCTGCGAGCATTTATCACGGCGGAGAAGAAGAGAGAGGACGGAGGAGGGGGTGTGAGATGCACGGGGGCGGCCGGTCCAAACTTGGAACCGAACCTGGGTCACCTTGGGCCAAGAGAGAGAGAGAGAACCGGTGGACACCCTTCACACAAAGGCAAAAGGGATTGGGGGAGTCAGGACGAGGATGCTAATGGTCGCGGGAACCTGCACTTGAACTCGTGTATCGCTCTTTCCGATTGCGTCTATTAAGGGCTGTGTGCTCTTGATGCATTGCGAAGGCCTCCGGCTCGAATCCCGACGGGTGGATCCCTACTTTGCCTTCAACTCAGAGTGATATGCTGGACTGTTTCTTCGGAGTAGGGTAACACATTGGGGAGGATTCAAAGAGGGTGAAATGGACAATTCCCTACTTCCCACAGAATTTCCGAACATAAAATTTCCATATACGTGAAGCTTTTCACGTTATAAGCCATTAAAACCTAGATCACGGTAAATTTTATTCAAAGAGTAGAAAATTGTAATTACAGATCATTCATCACCATGCTCCTTTCTGAAAACACTTTCTCTTTTACCTCATTTTAATAAAAATGTGAACGTTTACTGAGGCTGTGGGACTCTTTTTCTTTCAATTTTAATGTTTTACTGTGATGAAATAAGGTCCCATTAGAATGTCCTGACATTGCGGAGCCCAAATTGTTGCATGTTAAAGCAGACGATTCAGATTTACTGCGCGGTGCTTTCTACTAAATGTGACTCCTTAAATTACTCTAAAACATCATTTCATTATTTTGCCTCACATGATTTCGAACAAGTAAGTTAAGAATTCAGGGAATAGAAAGTGGTGATGGTTTCAGGATCAACTTCCACGGAAAGATAATCATTAAGATCGGAAAATGACAGAGTGCTCCTCTAAGGAAATGAAGTACGCCCACCTTAAATTATCCCTACGCATTTTAGGAGTAAAATTTAACCGAATTAAGGCGCGAAACCGAATAGGTTTTGTACTCTATGTACATACCTGCATTTATTGCTTCGCATTTGTAAAAAATAAAGCCCAGCGTCATTTGATAGAAGTGGAGAGTAATAGCACATGATAAGAAGCATAAACTAATAAAATATACTAATAATAAATAAATACGATCTTATATAACTTCATGATTTAGGACATTTTGTTCTTTGAAAAAAGTCCAAATTAAATAGCATCGCATTTAGTATAAAAGTCATATTAATTTTTAAGAAGGTTGGCTGGCGAATTGGCCGAAATAGGTCACACCATAAGTGGAAGAATTGACTCAAAATTAAGACAATTAGCATGAGGGGTACCGTCAAATATGCACGTAAATACGAAGTGAAATATAAACCATTGCCATTTGGATCTATTATTCTCCACATCTATCCTGAGACCAATGCTTGTGGACAATTTTTAAATGTTGTTAAAGGAAATGAAGAAGAAAGAGATGTTCGGCCAGGCATAAATCGAACTGATTCCCGTTGAGATAGGAAAAAGCTAGAGGATTGCATACAGAATATCGACATCCCAACGATTAATGGTAATGATATAGTACAGACTTGAACAAAGTTAACATTCTCAAAATTCAGAAAACAAAATTTGACTGTCTGGTCGACAGTGCAGCCTTGGCCAATCATTCACGAAATCATTGAAGCGGTGTGGTTGAAGTTGTCGCAAAGGCATAAAGGATACTACACCCCCCTCCCACGGAAAGTGTTTTCAGTATCGTCGGAACACCTCTGAGCAAACGCGAAACTAATTCTCAAAGCAACGCACGCAAGCGAAAATCATCAGCGGCGACTGCTCACGGGAATAAAAAAAACATCGGGTTCAGAAAGAGGAAGGTCATCCTTGCGTTGATTGGAAGGGCACGGACGAGACGGCTAGAAAAAAAAGGAAACTCGACGAACTTATCGCAAAATCGAAGGCATTCCTGACGGGTGACAACGTGACGGGACATGCTTGGGATATCATTAGGGATTAATGGGCACAGGTGAAGTCCGCGTCGAGTCAATATGAGAGCAGATCAGGTGATCCCTTCCCACCCACTCCCTCTTTTCTTTTAACGGTCGGTCGACATTTCATCTCCACGTCCTACCCCGCACACGTCACAGGGAGAGAGAAAATAGCATCCCAGTTTCGATTCGTGCTGCGTTGTCGCCGGTTTTGTGTATTGCCATTTGCACCCTTGAGCGGCAACACTTACGGGGGGCCATCAGCGGGAATGAGAAAAATATGAGAGAAGGAAATACATATTTGGTTATTCATTCCAAGCACGATGGTATCCTACACCGAACTTCCTAAAATGGTATAGAGCATCTGAAGTGGAGGTAAGGAACACGTTGCCCCGTCCAAGGAGGCAATGAACTTGTTCGAATCTGATAAAGAGTTGGCTCGAACAAACCTACGTCTTGGCGGTGTTCGAGCGGTGGTAATGGACTAGTGTCAAAACTCTTCCAATAAAACATGAGAGATGTGGGATTCAGTTTTAATTACACATAATAAAGTAAAGTTCGGTGACTATTGATCGGTCGTGCCTGTTGAAGGGGTAAAAGAGGATTATTTTGCGTACGTATGGAGGTGTCTAGTTTCTTATCTACATCTACATAAGTACCCTGCGAGCCACCAAAAAGGTGTGTGGCAGGGGGGATCAGGAGCAGGAGGGGCAGGGGGGCAGGTGTGGCTTATGGGAAGGACTGGCCAGAGATGTTGTGCACCTGGGGCGGAGGAGCTTTCTTGGTCCTTATCCAGGAGCTTTTGTATGTATATGTTTCCTCCTCGCCGGAAAAAATCGCGATTCGGGTCACGATAATAAAGCCCCGCCTCGATTCTATTTTTTGGCCACTCAATTTCCACGGGCAGTCCACAACCGGGAACTTAGGGGAGGCTGACTTTGCCCCCCTCAAGTAGAGACAATGACCGCAACTGTTTTGTTCCCTGTTATGACAGAGCATTCCCTACCTAAGAAATTAACGGTAATGGGAGTCATAAAATGTTTCTCAACGCCATCTCTTTCAATCATATTTAGTCAAACTACACAATCATGTCAACTCTACACAAATATTAGTTTGATCATGAACTCGAAAAATATTATTCACATGAAAGAAAGTACTAAAATGCAACGATATGAAAAAACAGGATGCGTTTATTTAAATCATGCTGTAGAATTGCTAAAAAAATGGGCCTATTCTAAATTTTTAAAAATAACATGCAGGACATGTACAAAATATAAACACTGCCAAATCTAATTATCTCCTACCCGAGTGCTGTCTTGTCTATTTTGATCTCTAACGGTAAGAGGAAATGCGAATTTTTTGAATTTATCCGTTCTACTATCTCCCTGATTTTACGTACGTGATCTGATCTACCAAAATAAGTCGGGGCTGGCAATATGCCTTTAACAGCCACACGTCCTTGCGACGGCTTGCGGGGTATTGTGTAGATGCAAGACAAATCCTCAGATAAACAACCTGCCTCAAATTTACGCAGCAAATTCAAACTATTTAAAATTACGGTCAACTAGTGGCCCCGATCCTGATTCTTCCTATGTAGTTTAACTGCTACCTTGTTCACAACAACTTTTCACAAACCTAGCTGATCTACGTTGCACTCGACCAAGTTCCAAAAATAAGCTTATCTCGTGAGGATCCAATACACTCGCAGCATATTCAAGATGGGGTCTAACTAACGATAACAAAGCTCCTTGACCCTCTCATTACAATTCCCAAGTATCCTTTACATAAATGCTGACATTTTATTTGCCAATCCGCTAATGTCAAGGCTTTCTTTTCCCCAAGACATATCTTTAGTTATAATTACAATCAAGTATTTACCGACTCTATTTTGTTTTGTTGGTTCCCTGTAGAGGGTAAGTGTTTTCGGGTGAAATACTCCACAAGGCACACCAATCAGTATACGGTGTACAGTGCCATCCATATTTATTTTCCCCTTTACTACATATGATAATATTGACGGAAGATAAAATAAATTCTTTGTGAATCCCAATAACTGATTTTCATCAATACGACTTAGATTTCGACACTATGTGCCACCTTCAGGACACTAACTGGAAACCTGAGTCATATCAATGAAAATAATTGAGTGAAATTCAATATTTCATCAATTACCGCGATGGACGACTTTAAAAAAATGAAAGATTGAAATTCTTCATTGGCTAATTAAATTGTTTTTGTATCAACAAATTTATTAAAAAGCCTCACCGGAAGATATAAAAAAATATGTACCAATGAAATGCTACTTACTGACTTAGTTCAAAGGGAGGAAGTTAGAAGATTCAAACTGTAAACAGTTACCAGACTTATCTTCATTTTGGAAAACGGAATCGGGCAAAAGGGACAGAGGTAACATTGTGATGCAGCATGATATAGGTGGGCAGGGTCATTAAAGGACAAAACCCTTGTGACGCAATACGCGGGCAAGACTTGGCGAACCCTACCCAGAGCACCTTAACCGTTTACGGAAGACCTGAAAAGAATTAGTAGGGTGGGGGTGGGGTAACTCGATGGAAGGGGGGCGGGGGTAGGCATATGAAGAGGCAGGGGACAGAAAGAAAGAGTGTGCGCGCGTGAGAGAGAGAGAGAGACAGACAGAGAGAGATGGAGGAGTGAGAGAGTGAATATAATGTATGCGAACGAGGAGCACGGTGAGACGTGAATGAACCTTTTAAGGCGATCACGTGACCGGGCGTCTAAGCGTGCACGGAGGTCGGTGGACGGCGAGGGTGGAGATGGAAAGGGGGGGAGGGGCGTAGTGGGTGGAGTGGGTGGGTGGGAGGAGTTGAGGGGGAGGAGGAGGAGAGGAGGCAATACGTGATCTGCGAGCCGAGTGGATGGAAGCGAGGCGAGGTGGAGGCGTGTAATGATGGCCCTTGAGGCTCCGGTGAGGGTTCCGCCCTTTGGGGGGGGGGGCGGTCTGGGGGTGGATATCAACGGGGTGCAGTAATGGGGGAGGGGATGGGATGAGCGAGGAATTAGACGGGACGGAGCAGTGGCAGGTTACGAAGACCGCGAGGGACTACGCACCGAGTCCCGCGTCAGGGTTTACTGACGCACAGAGGAGGAGCTCGAGTATTCAGAAATAAATAATTAATCGATTCCTCCTCCTTCATCATTCACCGCCCATCAAACCGCGGATTTCAGTTTCGGACAAAGCCAGAATTAAAAAAAAAGTGACAGCATAAACGGAAAACAACCAACAGAATAAATTACACTGAAATCGGTCATTAGGAATGAGTACTGGCCCCATGGCAATTGGCATTTGCATACACACAATCATTAAGGGGTGAAATGAAGCTCAACGTGGGACTTCTCAGCTAACTCGTTAAATTTTAAACCTAAATTTAAGAACGCTCATAACTCCAGGATAATCTTCTCGAGGTCTTGAACGGATACAGTGAACTCATAACTCAATGGACTCAAAACAGTTCATAGACGATCGAAAAAAAGAGCTCTCATCGGCGCATCGATATTCCTTCCGGCGGATTCCCCAAATTAAACCCATCTGCCTTTAGGGTACCAGTTTATTCGGGCTCGAAACAGCACATTCGCAAAAGACGGTTCCTTTTACGGTAAGAGAAGGCGGGATGAGCATATATATGTATGAGGCTATGTATAGCAGCTAATCCCCAGGTGAGAAATATAATTTCCCTCCCTTAAGTAAGGAATAAATTATGTAAAAATAGAATAACATAAAACAAAAGCAAATATTCACTATTTGATGAAATAGTATGTTGGTGAAGATTATTATTCAAAAGCTAGCAAACTTCGAGCGCGTGACCAAAGAAGTTGTTTTCTATAGAGAGGGATCAATACAGGTAAGTGGCATATGGCAAACTATGCATGCCATAATAGTGAGATTTCCGGCGAAGAGGTTCTGTCTTTAGTAGCACATGATAATCAATGTAAACGGATGAGTGCATTCCATCAACGGGACAGCTAATTAATGATATGTTCAAACTGAAGAAGGATAAAATACAAGCTACATGGGGAAATCCGGCTAAAGTCGGCATCGTACACATTATTCCGGTCCAAATCTGATTTTACCTCTTTATCGTACTCCGTTTTACAACTGAAAAAAATATGAAATAATTTGATCATATCTAATGCCTGAACTGAAAAGATCATCCCCTACCTGGTCGTCACGATGACGAAACAAAATTTTTAAAGCCAATCGGCCGATGAAAATCAGTGAGCATTTTCATTATCTCCTCTCAAACACCGTTGCACAACCTGAATTCCAATATCACCAACACTATTGTTTTCACTCCTTGTAATTTCAACCCTCTCATTGTATCAACCAAAATATGTATTCTTTTCCTCGCCCTTTTCATCACATCCAACATTCTTCCTTCTTTCCTAGCACCTACGTCCCAATGCCTCCAAGTATCTCCTCCATCTACTGTTTATGCTTTCTTCCAATATTATCAGCAGTTGTCTACCAAATTAGGGAAGATTTTAATTGACTCTTGAACGACGCACTCCTGTGCTCCTAATCCATAACTAACATGACACTAACAATCCTACACTAAATATAATAATAACTCATTATTTACATCTGCAAGCTTTTTACCTCCCTTAATTTCATTCAAAATACCCGTTCTAATCCTTCTTCTCTCTTTCTTACCCAAAATTATCCTCTCTACTTCCGTCTTCATCACATAACCTCTTAGTATCTTCCTCCTTCGTCAAACTTCTTCCAGCTTCCATCTCTCTTCTCTTACTATACCATGAGCTTCACCGTTTGTCTCCCTTTCCATCCATTTTATTTTCTCCATTCTCCTCCACACCCAATTCTCAAAGGACTCCCAATTTTCCCTTAGGCAATCTGCCTCTACGAAGAAGTTTCTGGATCATATAAACCTACGCTTCGTATTAACGTTTTCTCTTTAAGCGTAACCAATCAAGTCCTCAACTACGCAATCACATATATCACTTATTTACTTTTTTGAACAGGAATATCATTCTTTTCATACCGGTTACACACTAAAAATCTCAAAGAAACCCCAATCTATGCTCAATCTTCATCTTAAAAGAGACGTTCTCTGAACTACGCAATGGTACGAGTAACCGCGAAGTCCAAATCAATTTTTCATTGACGTCTTCAATTTCACTCTTCATATTCATTTGACCGCGTTGGTAGGACTTGCCTTCGGCTTCTGAAAGGAGGGCCCCAGGGCGATGCCTCTGAGCGCCCATAATTTAACTCGACGCGTAACTTTCTGGCTACCAGGACGACGTGGGAAACTGTAGACCGCATAGGGAAAGTAGATGCACCTCCAGACTGACTGACTTTCACTCACCGGTCCATGCTCAGCTGTACCATCATCCATAAAACTAACCTTCACGTTGATGACTGTGATTATTAATTAGGCAATTCATTTGTTTTCTTTCCTTTTTTATTTTCCAACAAATGATTCTCTCCCCTCCCTCTAACAAACTCACACATCATTTTAATCTTACCCAGATCGGAGTCCTCGAAAAAGAAACCCAGGCTCAGCCTCCCACGACATTGGAAAACGTTTCCTAGTCTTTGGCAGATGTGACTAAAGAAAACTTTTAATTACAGACATTTTCATTTCACTCGAACCTCACGGTTTCCCCCAACCATTCTCCTTCAGTACGTTACAGTTCATCACATTTATGGAAATTCGTGAAACGCCCCATCGCCAAGATTGATGGCTGCAGAACTTTCGACTGGGAACGAAGATTGGGAGGAAGATTGAGGCGAATCAAGGCTAATGCTCGTCCGAGCTTAGACGTCGAGAGACAGAAAGAGAGAGAGAGGGATGGATATAGAGGGCGTCCCATCTTCCATCATTTTCGAATGGAGACTTTTGAGTGACTGGCACTGCGGGGGAATGGATTCCTCTATGCCCACGCGGCAATTAACGACGCCGAGGTCGACCGGAATGCCGCCGCCGGTCGCCCATTGACTCAGGCGGGCGTGGCCTGGAGGCAGGCCTCGGAATCAGCGCGAGCAGAGGTGTATAAGAAGTATTTTATCACCTAAGAGAAGCAATCGCCCCCATCTATGCCTCACATATCCCACTCCTTCGCTCGGAATTCCAGCGCGTAAACTTCCATGTGACGACAGAGCCGTCCGTACACCCATCGAGCTAAATCATTGGCTACGTAGGCATTGAAAATGAACAGCATGATTTTAACTGATTTGATGTAGAAAATATAGGGCCTGCAGCGATAATTTTATGCTTGATTCTATGAACCATTCGGAAGTCTACTACTGCCCCCCGCCGGTTTAGATATAGATGTGCACTTACTTTCTAACAATTCAGAATTCTTTGATGTAACAAACGTCCCAGGGCGCCTGTAATTCTAATAACACACACAGCCTTTCTTTTACCATTAAATATAAAAATCCTTCAAGAATGTTACCATGAAGAGTTAGTATACTACGTCGGCAGCATACCAATTCTATGTAAATTCAAAGAAATCATTCACAAATAAAAATATGACAAAATGATATGCTAAAACTGGAATCTTTAGCTAGTGTACAACAGATTAGAAAACCCTCACGACGCGTCGCGATGGTAAAATCGTCAAGATACAACAATATATATATGTATATATATATATATATATATATATATATGTTTATTTGATAGTTGTATCCATCCAAAAGCCTACCTTAACCGGTAGATTACCTAATATATATATATCTCTGACTCTGATATGTCTGACCTGAAGAAGGCCTCGGAGTAGGCCGAAAGCTTAAACAATCTACAATGTGAGATTCTTTTACGTGTTATCTATTTTATTCTGTGTTCTATTGTGCCGTCCAAATGAACTAGCTAAGCTATATATATATACATACATATATATATATATATATATATATTATAGCTATGATAGCAACAAACAATATAAGAAAATGTAAAAAGATCACTTACACGTTATTTCTTGATAATTTCGACGGAATTGAACTCCGTCTTCATCAGAAAATGCGGTAGGACAGTCCTACCGCATATGATTTTATCTTTATCAGGCCACATTTTTACAACCACTCAACCTAAACCTCTTTAACGGCTATTATAATTTAAAGATTATATGTTGTTCATTTATAACAGAAGGTGTTACTCTCACAGTTTATCTACGAGTATTATCGTAAACAGTATGTAAAACACGCACGTGCCTTTGATACGCCTACATTCCGGCAAATAATTGTCTACCTATCTTGACTGTTTCGAGGCAACATGGGGCAATATGGGGAATTTGCCCGCAACTGGAAACGAACTTATTTGCTGAAGGCATACAGAACACGTGCAACAAATGGTTAATCTGAGGAACATTAAGAATCACATCACAGTCTATTGCGGTCATGATTTTTTTTCACGAGAAAATCCAATACGGAAATATCGGAAGTGTTGGCCTTTCAAAGAGTGAGAAGCAGGATCGGCTTACCTTTGCTAAGTACTTAGGTGCATGCCATAGCAGACAAACACGTGGGTATTCTCATTCAGAAAATGCCCCACTCCTTAAGAAGAAAACGCAAGGTGTTTCCTAGCATTAGGCTTAATTCATTCAAATGACGCTAATACAATCCCCGACTACTAACGAATAGGGAAAGACCAAAAGGGGAAAAGGCGAACGGGGCGATTCGGATCAAAGCTCTTGCACTTTCTCAAAGGAAGCCGAAGGTAGTCGGGACTATGCGTCGGTCCCTCTGGCGTCTCGTTAAGAAGAAGGGAGGAGGTTTGACTCCTGTGCACCTACCTACTGCGTTCATCGTACGAAGACCCTAACGGGGAAAACAACATGCGAACCCGAACGGACTAGCCAAAGAATCCAAGAGGTTGCAAGAGCAGAACCTTCAGAACATCACGGCTGAGTGCCGCGATGGATGAAAATTCCTTGCAAGCCGAAAGGAACTCGTAGTTTCAAGTATTCCGTGGACCGAAGCTGGAGTTCTGGCCAACTTTATGGTTTTTGTCAGGAATATCACCGAGGAATGTATTCAAATCACTTGCCTTTCTGAGCCACATCCACCTTTTAAATAACCTTTCTCACCTACAACTTCCCATCATGTCACTCGCGCGACGGCATAATAAATCTTACATGACGTATGAAGCCGTTGAGAAACATCACCAGCCATTAATTTTGTTCTCCTCCCCAATGCTTAAACAGGCGGCCTGAACTAGGCACTCTTACGACACTGGGGGGAAGCCCCTGCTGATTGCTCGTTGTAGTTTCCGCTTCGAATGTGTCTGGTGGTGAATAGAAAAGTAAGGGGTTTGCTAAGAACAAACAACTCCTACATCTACGGATTTTCTTTATTCGTCTCACGTAGTGGGTCCGTCTCCAGCAACACGCGGTGTGGGGGATGCTATCTCGGTGTATATACGACCGCTCCATTCGCTTAGAAAAGAGACGGTTCAAGAGGTCGGCATCCTTCATGTAATTCGAACCATTACGTGCCTCCTGCTCCCACAACCACCAACCCCCTCTCCCTAACCATACCGCATCTTCGGCCAAAGAATCACAGCAGTGAATCTGCCGAAGACGAGCTGGCGTAAAAGTCGTGTTTTCACTCGCCTCACCTGCCTTGCATATTTGCTGGGACGTTTTGATCCTAATCGTACGCTGCGATGGGGCGCTGGTATATTTATTAAAAAAAAATGGTGCTGATCAAATTCAAACCTGCTGAATCTTATCTAAAACACCGCTGGCACCACGCCTCGGCCATGTACGGTTGGTGGCTTCTGGATCCAGATATTAAAAATAAGCTTGTGTTTCTGACGTTTTATTCCACTTCCATTCTCTTTCAACCAACTAATAACATGAAATGAGTTCTTTTGCTAATTTTTAAGCCTCGGAAAAGAATGCTGAAATTGGTAGAAGAGATGTGTAACGAGAAACGTGGCTGACCAGTATCATAAAGTGAACAAAACACAAACCCCAATTTTAGATTTCAAAAACTTCGAGTAATCTTCAGTAGCATCGTAATGAACATGGAAAGGAAACCCTTGACTTCATTCCACTCTTGCTTTTATTCATCAACCTTTATCTAAATCTTACAGTTCTACAATTACATTTTAATTTATAGCGAATTAGATGGCTAACTATGTTACATTCATCGTTCTTCTCATTTAAATTGGTCAAAATTAACAAATTAGCATTTTAAAGTTGACGATTTTTTTCAGAAAACGTTAATTATTCCCAATTCCCTTTGATTCAAAGTGCATAGATAATCCCTGAGACAACTCAGTGAGAAGTAAACAATGCTTTTGATACAGAAATAAAACTGATACCTGCACTTCTTCCACGAATTTTATATATTTCACCCATTTTTTCCCTAAGCACCACAGGTATCAAAGAACGCAATACGTAGCAGAGGATAGAAGGCGAAAAGTAAAAATATTAAAAAGTTTAATTTTTTTATTTCCTGTTACGGGACATCCAAACCATCCCAAACCTAAAACGTATTTTAACGGGTAGAATACCAATACTAATAATCCTTCAACAGCTAACTTCAGAACATGGTACAATTTTTTCAAGCTGAATCGCGCCCCTTATTTTCATATTTATTTATTTAACAAAGGAGCCAAAAACGGCACAAAGGGTTTTACATTGGCTGACAGGCAATACATATATACATTAAGAAAAAGAAAGGGTTATTCATCTGAATTTCATAGTGACGCAAGAATTTATTTTCATACCGCAACTATAACGAAAGCAATTCACGTTCACATCGTGATATTACTATTGGTAAGCAACGCGAAAGGGATGCCGAATAACTGGAATGAATCCCACGAAAAAAAAGTGCTTGAATTTCACGTTTTAACCATTATGGAAATTTCTCAGAGATGAGCACATGAACCGAGGCCACCTGGGCTTATCTCCCCGGCAACAACCTCGGAACTTTTACTAGGCCCAAAGAAGGGAGATTACTTTCGGGAGAAAGTCCACTCGGGCAGAAATTTGTCGCGGACAATGGGGGGTGAGAGGATGAGAAGGGGAGGGAGAGGGTGTCCGTCGTCCTGGGGTACGCATGGCGGATGCGCCAGCTAACTAATATGGACGGAAGTGACTTCCGCCCATCCCTATTAGGACACCCACGTTCTTCTGCCAACCTCCCTTAAGGGTAAAATTTAGGAGGGGGGGTAGAGGAGAGAGAGAGAGAGAGAGAGAGAGAGAGGCCGGCCACCTGTCGAAGCGACGAAATATACCGTCCGCATACCTCCTCGCTTTTCCCATTCCCGTCAAGATAGGGGACCGGTGACCGAGGCGGGCGAACACACAACTGTCTCGACTCCCTCCACCAACCCACCCGGAGGCCCCTTAGAACTTCCGCATACGGAATAGTGCGGTGCTACCATGAGGGTATTTAGGCCGCCTGGTGCGATGCTTATTTTGGTTGCTGAAAATCGACCCGTGCTCGGCGTGCTCTTTGTAGAATTTAAACATGGCATCTAGTCTCGATCGAATCTTTCTCAATGATCCCCTCTCTCCACTGTGCGGTGGCTGATGGTTCAGGCTCACTCGGCCATGTAGTTCATTGAAAATAATTAAATAAAAAATATGAAGGCATGTCACGACTTCCACGCTTGTGGTGGTATTTTACTTAAGATATGTTTGAATTCATTGTAGGAATTAGGAGTTGGGTACGTAACGGTACCTATCAAACATACTTCTCACAATAAATAAGGCGAGTTTGGTTTGGAAGACGATTTAATGTAACGAGAAATGCTGAGAGGAAAGTTTACTATCGTTGAGACGAACAGAAATATTCATGCAAAATTGTCATTGAAGTTACCTCTCATCGGAATATTGAACTTGTTAAGATTTGCCCTTCACGCACTGTACTTTGGCCACATTAAGGACCACGAAAAGCAACCGTTTGTCTCGCGTATGACATTGCTAAAGACACGCACGATGATCCCTTCTTAGCAGTATTAGAACAGGAGCATAAGTATGTACCTGTATTATTATTATTAGGTAATCTACCGGTTAAGGTAGGTTTTTGGATGGACACAACTATCAAATAAACATTTTGTGACTCCCCACCTAGCAAACTAATCTATATCAGGTCCCTCTTCATCTCGGTGTACTTCTTTCCTCCCTTCATCCCGTCCAACATCCCTATCCTGTTCCTACCCTTACCTCGCTTGCCCAACATTCTCCCCTCTATTACCCTCTTCAATATTCCACTACCGCTCAATACGCCTTTCATCCATTTTTCCTGCCTCCATAGGATTTCTCTCAACAAACCCCTCTCCTCACCCACCATTTCCAGTACTTCCTCATTTGTTTTCCTTTCGGTCCATTTCACCTTCTCCATTCTTCTCCACACCCACATTTCAAAAGCCTCCAATCTACGTCTATCCTCCTGCTTCAGCGACCACGTTTCCGCGCCGTACATAGCTACGCTCCATATCAGAGTTTTTACGAGTCTTGTCTTAACATCCCTACTCAACGTCCCCGTCATCAACTCCCTCCTCCTTGAGAAAGCCTCCTTGCCTAGCGCAATTCTTCTCCTTACGTCCCTACCACTTTGACCGTATTGGTCCAAAACACTTCCGAGATATGTAAACTGCTCTACCTGCTCTATTCTTTCCCCGCCTATTTTAATATTTAGCTTAGCCTTTTTCTTTCTGGAAAATCGCATAACCTTTGTTTTATTAATATTGATTCTCATCCCATATTTATCGCACTGAACCTCCAATTCACTCAGCAATGCTTGTATGTATGTACCTGTATGAGCATTAATTTTGCGCTGCTCAAAGAATTTGGACAACCTTTAATACAACATTCTGCCTTGGAAGGGAACATTTAAGGACCTCATTGGCTACTTCGGACACGAATTCTTAATCCAGTACCACAACCTCTCGGTTAGGTCCGCGGCATTTTTTCACTTCTCCGCTAATTTGTTAATGGCAGTGGCTAATTCAAGAAAGTCGAATGGGAAATACGTAGATTAAAGATAACTTATTCGCAGTATAGACTGCGGCTCAAAATAGCGAATATGACCCTGCAGTTTCGGCGGTAAGGTTTTAAATACATCAGATTCGATTACACAATCAAAATCAATCGGATGAAATAGATTAGATTAAAATAAGATTGGCGAAAAACAGTATTTCAACGTTTATTACCAAGTAATAAACCAGAGTAGAATAGAATAAAAGAATAGGCATCATTTATTCAATTATGGGACGCCTTTTACGACTCTCTGGAATTCCTCTGGTCGGAAGTAACATCGCTTTTGACAAGCGCCAAAGATCTAGTGGCAATGCCTACATCTCTTCTAAAGATGAAGACAGAAAGAATATTAGGTACGTTGAGGAATCCTCATTTACTTTAATGAAAAAACGAACATTAGCTACCCATGTAATTAATGACTAACAATGAAATAAATAACCGTCATTAAATAAAGAGACATTTAATGAGGGACATGCTCAGGAAAGCAGAGAATTCGTGGGGGAGAGTGGCAAACACTTAAAATTTTCTTGGGTTGAATTAATGTATTCGGTCAGACAAACAATAATGATATTGTTTTACAAGTTATCATGGTTATGTAATAATTTATATGATACACTGTTTTAAGGAATAATATAAACAAGGACTCTAATTCAATATACCCGCTGTTCGTAAGATGTCAGTTCTTAATTCGCCGAACTTCACCTCACCCCGTTTTCCTTAGGAAGTTTCCAAACATTTTTTCATCTAAAATTAATATTTTATCGAATGATTCAAAAAGATCCCATAAACGTGTTTGTGGGCCCAAAGCTGAGGTAGACAAAGCCAAATTTGCAACAAATATTTTTACAAGAATTTGTAATTCTGTCGGCTGCCAAAGTGTCATTACGACGAATATTTTATTCACTCACTACTTACTGGCCACCACAGGTCTTGAGCATGGAAACTGCCAACAAAAACAGCATATTGAAAGAGCAAACTTTCCCTGATATTTATCTTCACAGCTACGCGAAAAGCCCAACTCTTCACCAGCGTAGGATGCCGGTTCCCATAGGAGTTGGCTAAATTTGGGAGATGTTCGCGACGCCCTCGCGTGCAATTTACAACCCATTGATGTGCCCCATCGGTTTGGACCGCACAAAGTTGAGGAGTCAATTGCCAAACCGCAAAGCGGGTCCAGCGAGGATGACAATTCGTCGTGGTCTTCGTGGGACGCAGTCAGAATTCATAATCGGACGTCACTTGGACCACCGCATTTCTCCGAATTTCGAAAGATGACTACAGCAGAGGAGAGGATCACAATTGAGGAAAGAGAAATCAACCAATCACCCAATCACGAACCATCAATCGCTAGGATGCTTACCGCAACGGGGACAGGAATTCCAATGCCACCGTCGTTAACGAGGGTCCACAGAGATGCCATGGCGAGATATATTTTTTATCCACTTTTTTTATCCGTCCGTACTCCCCGCACAATATCCATTTTTCATTTTTCCGTTCCTTTTTACCAGCGCGTCATTCCGCATCCATAGGACTTTTCCCCGGGGACTTGACCGTGGGAGTCGGATCTTTCCTCTTCCACTGTCAACCGGAACCTAGTAAACTCCCTCTTGTCCCAAATGGCAAGAATACTAGCAGACCACCCCCGTTTGCCTTCTTCCCCATTCTCGGCTCGCCGTGCCTTCCTCGGCCTCCCACCACTTGCGGTCACCCTCGCGCCTCATTGTGCTCGCAAATGGACTCGGTTGTTCAGCCCATCGCCTCCAAGGGGATAGGAGGGGGTGGATTTTCGAAACACCCAAACATGACAGCAACCCCGCACAGCCGTCCCTGAAAGTCGACCGACGACATACGTAGTTACACTCACCGACGCTTGCCCTCAACTAATGACGCGAGAAATCATGAACGTCGTCATTTTGACATCTTCATAATCTTCTATCTACAAAATTATGTGGGAATGTAAATTTTTCTGCCCAAAACAGGCAGAACATAAAGGGTGAAGTTTGCTCACAATATATACCCTCCACTCTACTAAGCATTTTCAAAAGCTACTTAAAATGGGAGAACATTTTTTTCCGTGACAATAAGGAACCATCCTAATCTAGACACAAATCACTACTTCCTAAAACCTACGGTCATAAAATTGGTCGGTGAGTGATGAATAAGCTCAGAAGGAAGCAATGAATAAAAAAAATAATTAATAAATAATTTAATTCTCGCATAAAGGGAGGCAAAATACGTCCAGTAAGCATACTTGGTTATCTCCAAAAAAAATTGGATTCCCACCTAATGAGACATTGAGGAATTTTCATCCTTTTCGGATATCAGTAATTCACCTCCAAGAGTGAACATGCATTGAAGTAATTAACAGTAAGAAACCAATTATCTGTTTAAAACATGGGCACAAATGGCAGGCACTAGTTCGGATGCCGTTTGCATTTACTAACAGATTCTATACGTATAATAAAAATTGTAATTGAAAATCAGTACTATATAATCGGATATTCAATTGATTCTGACGCCAGAATATTTCAACCATTGTCAACACTTGTCATGTGAAAAACATTTAGAGAATTTTCGAGAGAGCATAGTGCGCAAAACGACACAAATACCCGATTTCGTTTAATTTCTTAGATTCACTATGAAATTCAAGAACAAACTAATATACGTGTATAGGTAACCTGATTTGGTCTTGAATATGGTTTTATTGTTTTACGGGTGGTGACCTAACTCCCACCGCCACACGACCTTGCGGCGGCTTGCGGGCTATTGTATAGATATAAATGTATCCACAAAGAAGGTGAGTGGCTGGGGATGCAAGCACCAGGTGGAAAGGGTAAGGTATGAGAGAGACTACATCTACACAAATGGCCCGACACCCAACGGCTAAAAGAGCAATTAATAACAAAATCAAGGAAAACTCTACGGTGAAGAAAACGATACCCTCGAAGCAACTAATAAGAAATAAATTTGATAAACAAAGTCTATTTATAGACCAGCAAACTGGAAAACTTTAAGGCACACTTTCCAATTCCCAGCATTTTCATATAGCAATCGACAGAATGGGAGTCACTGCCCTCAACAATGAAATGACATGACACGCCGATCCCTTGGCTGCCCTGCCTTTCCCTTACTAACCCGGGCACACATATCTGTCCTTGAAGGGACTCTTGTTTTCAGGGATAATCTGGCACCGTTTACCCCACTTAACAGCTCGCCTCGGCCATCCAATTCCCCAGAACTTTCTCATTAAAGGCTACCATCCCTTAACCTAAAAGTTATTCCCTTCAAACCCATCGCCGTGTAGGCCTAAAAAGTCCCCCCGAAGACATTTGAAGAATTTCCCCGGCCGTCTGCCCCCTTCCTCCTCCATTTCTCACTCTCACCACTTTCCCTTCGACGTCAGAAGGCCTTGAAAAGGTTCTTCTCCGGGCAAGATGTTCGGAGTGATCTCCCTTTATTCAACTATCTCATTTCCCACACTGCTTATGAAGTAGCCATGCATTCACATCCCTCAGAGAAAGTGAGCAAGAACACAAGATTCAAAATACATGTTGATAAAGTGTTCATAAATCATGTGATTTTGAAGTTCGAGGCAAATTATATCACAACACATGGTTTGAAATCATGTTTCCTAACTTTTAAAACAATTACTCATACAACTTGTGATCACAAACACCTTCTTTTATGTAAACCTCCGCGGGGAAGCCGATTTCATTTCCTGGATTTCGTAGCACCCCTAACGTGATGTAACGTAACAACTCAAACTATTGAAGCACATCTTCACTTTCAAGTAATTTAAGTTTAGATTTTAACTAAGCCAAAGCGATATAATAATCCCTGCGTGAATAACGACTCAGTAAAATTATTTCGTTAGGTTTAGCTTTCGTCTGCTTCTCTGAAGGTCCCGCATTGAAATCTAAGCAATCCCTCCGAAAATCACGAGAATGGCCACCATAATTTTCTTGGTTCTAACAATTTCTCTGATATCATCTTATTTTTCTCTTGTTCTTATTATATCATTTTCTCTTTTAAATAAAAAAATTATCACATACAAAGGCGGTGGTGATGAAGAAATTAAACATTTGATATGGGAGAAAATGATATTCAACTTTGGAAAGGGAAAAGAAATTGGACAATTGCACACAATACCGTGAAAGATAAAAATTACAAAGGATTTGTCAAGAAAAATTCACAAGACGATAGGAGAGATCAATGAAATTTATGGTAAGAAGATATGAAATTCCAAGAACAAATTAAATTAAATTGAAGGCAATGGAAGACATGTAAAGTTAAGTTTGTTGCCCGTTTCTTAACCGGTGGGCTACCAAATAATAATCGAAAAATAAACCATTAAAATACTTTCATTTCAACTATAACGCTATCCTGGCCTTTTCTAGTATTATCAATCCTAGGTCTGTTTGTATCACCTTTTCCTCCAAGTCAACAGACTCTACCAATCTATTTCCTCGTTGATCCTTGCGTTAATGTCTCCCATTACTTATTTCTAGTAACTCACAGTTGGCCTTGCTCTGTTAATTCCTTTGAAGATATACACTTCGTATGGCAGACTTCCATTATTGTCTTCGGCAAACTATTGTGCCTCATAATGTGACCAATTAGTTTGCCTCTTTTTCTTCGCTATCATATGTCTCAAACCACTATTTGAAGGATATCCAGTCTTCATTTCTCTATTACTTTTATTTTCGCGACTTGCTTTCATTTTAACGAATAAACCGTTTCCTGATAATCATGGAACTAGTATATCATTTTACACTTGGATATATTCCTCCTCACAAGAAGTAATTTACGATTATTAAGAGACTACTACACTCATTAGAATCGGGATAGCACGGTGTTTAATGTACTGGCTTCCTAGAGGAGGCAGACTTTTTCCAGTGGTATTCCGATCTCTACTTACCTGTATGCGGTTTTTGGAAAGCAGTTTAAGCGTGTGCGCCGCCATCCGTCGGATGGGACGTTAAACTGTGGGCCCTTTGCGCCTCTGATTATAGGTAGGCTAATGCCGACGCAAAGTTTTTTCTCCACCCTTCCTCCTTTCCTATCCATTACTATTAGCGCAAATGACCTCAGCTGTCGGTCGCCTCCCCTAATAACTACTACTAAAGAAAAATTTACTTCTTAGAGCCAGAATTATAACCACTACTGTGCCTTAACGCCCATAACTGTTTGGGTAACGTAAGTCTTAATGCTAAAAATGAAAATTAATCACTATTCAAATTAGGTGAGTGTACCTCTTCGAGAATTCCAACATAATGGCACTGTCCGGTTGTTCACCTATTCTGGAAAAAAATTTCCGCAAATGCTAATATCAAATTAAAAATAACTCTCTTGAGCGTAAGCAGAGGTAGCGGGCACAGAACGGGTAAGGAATACGAGCGTATTCTGTGTTCGTAAGTGCGAATGCAAGTTACAGAATTGGAGATGAGTTTCCCAAGCGAGCCATCCCAGTTGCCAGGTATTATAGAAGAGAACGAAGTCCCTGAGGCGAGATACTTTATATAGTATGTTAGCAAGTTCAGGTCATTCGTACACATTTTATCCAAGTTGGCAGGTGTCTGGTTCGCACCAAGTGGTCGAAATTTCGCAGACTTAGGCGGAGGAAAAAAAATATCGGATCTGACATTTACTGGAGCTTTTAAGAGTCCTGTCCCTCATTAAATGAATTCGTCTCGAAGAATAATCATCGACACCCACGGATAATTTCTCAAGCGAATGAAAAATTCCATCGAGCCCAAGGTCGTGAGCCGACGTCGAGTCAAAGCAAAACGTGCAGACAGCGGCGGCGGCTTCTCGCGGGCAAAAGCAGCAACGAACACGTGCCAGCACATTCCTGTTCAAGACCAGCGTATCACAAAAGTCATCACCGTATATATAAATAAATAAATATATATATATATTTTTTTTATATCTTGTATTTCATATAGATTTAATCACTCTTTAAAAATCTCTGTAAACTTACTCTAAGACTACATACATTTTTCCCTTACATAGGAATTGAAAAGTGACTCTAACTAATATAAAAAACGTGATTAGGATGGCCAACAGTTCAATTCTAACGTGTATCAGCATTGATCTCACTTAAAATAATAAATCGCCAATAAAGAAAAGAAACAGTACGTTATAATCGAATAAGCAAATTCATATGTACTGTAAGATGCGCCTCGTTTTGATAAACGATCATTGTGGAATCTAACATGAAAATCATCACACAACTAATTATAATTTATGGGAGTGCAATTTATTACTTCTTTTTCACCATAAACACACAGGCACGTCTTTTACCTAACATAACGAATTCCGATTCGAGGCATGATGCGAACCCAAAAAAAAAAGATTGAAGGGACATCAATATGACGGTTTTATTCTGTTAACATTCTGATTGAAAGTCGTCATGAACTGAAACTGAAAAAAAATGAAACCCAAGTGAAATATCGGAGGCACGTCACAACCGAGGAGCATGAGGATGAAGAAAGAAAGGGGTGAGCGGATGCGAGTAGGAAATTAAAAAAAAAGGCGTGGAAAAAGGCAAGCTCCCACCCCCCTCCACTTCCCCAAATTAGGGAACACGCGTGCAGACGTGACCACACGTGCGGCGCGTCAAAAACGCTTCTTCCCACCACCGCAGGAGGGGTTGAGGCATGGAGGAGAGAGGGCGTTGGGTAGGAAAGGAGCGGGGTAGGTGGTCAGGTGGAGGGAGATGGGAGAACGCATGACTCCCGAGGAGCAATGCGCCCACCGGAAGAGCGTCGTCCTCAAGCGGAGCGAGACAAAAGGCTCCGAAGAAGACTGAAGGTCCTCTCACTCGCTGCTTCAGAATAGCAAGGAATGTCACACGAGCTCATATCAAAAATGGATAATCTTTAGAATCCATATTGAATTTGTTTAATTCGAGACATGGAACATAAAAAATTAAGTTTTGCTACATCGCTCTTTACCAATAATTATGAAAAATCTTCAAATAAAGAAGTTAAATAACGCTAACGTTAAATACAGGTACGTAACTAAGGTAACTAAGTTTAAAATACTTCTCCACGTACGCGAGACGAGCTGCTAGTAAAAAGAACGAAAAAATAAGGTTTAGTAAAATATTAATAACATACAAAGCTACTTAGAAAAAAAATGTTCATAAGAACATACTATAAAAAACTTTTGTCAACTAGCGCAAACGTTTTAAGTTATCCTTATTGTTTCTAATTCAAAGAAAAAAATATCTTCTTTCCAAAACCCAAACACAAGAGTACCCGACATCTTAGAATGTTCAGGTAATATTTCCACTAATTGGCTAACGACATTCCTATGTTGTGACTAGATGCCCGTCCTGACGATGACGATCAGTAGTGGAACCTACAGTTGCGAATCTCCATTACACTTAATATATACGTCGACCCTGCAGGCCGCCCAGATGGAGCGTGGCAGAGGGTGATGGGCCACCAACCTGCAGTAACTAATGGATTGAGGTTCGAAATTAGTGATTCGCAGGTAGGTCCATCTGCCGAAGTTTTTTCATTTTTTAGAATCTGTTTTCGTTGCGATCGAGAACAGTGCGAGGAAAGAAAAGAGTCTCTGAATTTATTTGCGCTGCTGTCTATCACCCTCTCTCATCCGAATGGTCCAATCTACCGAAATAATAAGGAAGTTCCATCTACATCTACTTAATACCCCACAAACCGCCGCAAGGGCGTGTGGTGGGGGGTGATAGGGCACCACCCGTAATTAAGAAAGAAAAAAACCGCATGCAAAAGCCACAACAAACCATTGTTTACATTCATACAAAAACCCTTATAACCCACACACAGTCTACTAACTAACATACATATGCACCTAAAAATATACCTGATGTCTTTGCAATGCTTAATTTTGTTCCGACTCGTAAATTAAATGTTTTTACTATTTCTTAAGTGACTTCGGTTTCTTACTATTATGAATTCTGATTGTTCTGGCAAAGAATGAGTAATTGAATCTAAAATTCTCAGTTCCATGATTTCTTTCGTGTCATAAGTTAGTTTACTACATTAGTTTTATTCAGTATTTTGCGAACTAGTGTGTGTGGCAGAGGGTGATTGAACACCAAACTATCCTTGGCCCAAAACACCTTTCCCTCCTGGCGCTGCTGGATAAACGTTGATTGACGCTTGTTAGGCCATTCGGTGACTGAAGCGTGTATGATAACACGCCCCAGTGCATAATGGTCTCCTTTTACTTTCCGAGTACCTGTAGCACTGAGTATCAAATTCACAGATAACCAGTGACTCTAGGATCGGCGAAAATCCATGACGATAATTTACACTGTTACACACAAGTTAAACTGAGTGGACCGTGCCTTAGATCAGCCGCCGTCTCACCTTCTCCAATCTGGTTTTGAGGGAATCCTATCCTAATTCCTATATTAAGCTTGCTTCATTATCGTAACATTTGTTCACAAACCTAGTTATATTTAGTCTATCTCCTTCCTTAGTCACTTCAAGGGAGCTCAAAAAATAACGCCGGGTTTCTCATTACTCTAACTGCAGCACTTAACATCGGCCTCCCTCGCATTTCAAAGATTCAAATAACCTCGGAAGCCATTCAGACATAATGTAGCCCACGAAAACAGTTACTTGAACATTAATGCTATTAATTAAACATATATGGGTCGCCTTCATCACTTCATTTCATCTACATCTACATAGTATTCCGCGAGCCGCAGCAAGGGTGTGTGACGGGGGGTGTTAGGACACCAACCGTAATTAAGAATAATACGACATGCAAAATCCACAAATCAATGCCAACATACACACACAAAAATGTATATATTCACTCAAAAACCTTTGCAACTCACACACATGCAGATTCACACACTATCAACTAACACACACATGCACCTTATGTTTACTTAACAATTAATCCGGTCCTGACTTATTAATTGTCTTTAACATTTCTATGGTGACTTTGGTTTCTTACTATTATGATTCCTGATTGTCCGGGGAAAGAATAAGTACTTCATTTATTTATATTCGGAGATTAAGTGATAGACGCGCATAAGAGCTGACCTCGACGAACAACGTCACGGTTTTACGTCGCATTAAATCTCTCTAAAACGCAAGCGTACTGATTCTGAAAGTATTACGTATATGAACTTAAAATTATAGCCCTCCGTGCAAACTGATTCGGAAGGGTGTCCTTCAGTAAAGGCGGCTGGTATTCTAATCACTATGCCAACCATGTCCCATCATGCACGTGAAGAAAGGAAAAAGCGGCGAGCAAAAATGACGAAACTGGAGCAAAACGGGAACAATTCTCGAGAGGGAAGAGGTTTGATTATCTGAGATGGAACCACTCCTCGATAAGTTGGATTTGTAAGTCTGCCTTCGGTTTAGATCAAAAGATTAAATTAATACAACATGATCCTTTTCAGAAATACCCTAGACGTCTCAAAAACGCATTACTCAACTGAAATGGAATAATCACTTCATGAAAAATACCAAATAACCAAACAGTCGTTCTGCATTTTCCCACCTGTGTTGAATCCTGGAACTGTCCTAGAGTAGGACACACAGTGGTAAGAGACGTACTTATGACTGTTAGACACGAATGCTACATGAAACTACGGAACTTGACAATTTTAACGATTTCGACAAGAAAATGGCCAAAAACTTATTATCTCGATTATATCAGAAAAGCAGTACCTGCTGAGCAGAGCTGTTCGATATTGCAATATTCATTTGGACGTTCATGTAATATTGTGTTACAATATCGAGCACCTCAAAAACGCGTCGTGTTGCAAATTTGGCTTTTACTGTAGTCCAAGAGAATAGCGACCCTTGACAATAAAAATAAGAAAGTGGTAGTCCTTTGGGTGGGTTACTGGGCTATTGACAGGAACAGGAAGGCCTTGGTTCGATTCCGGATGAAGCTCAAGCTGAGTGTTTTTCCTGTACCACATGTTCCTGGGAAATCCACCCACAGGTGGCATTGAGAAAAGAACTGGTCGCCCTACTGTGAAATATGAATTCCACACGCCGTATTGCTTAGTTTTAGGTTAGTTCTACAAGCACCTACCCACTTTCAAGTTGATTGCTCGGACTGTGGGGGGTATTGAATCGGGGTGATGCGGATAAAAGGCGGTAATGTTTAGCATATCATGAATAACGGTATCATTCACGACAAGAGAAGATCTTATTAAAAAATGGCACGACGCACAGGCCTTGGAAATGATTTGCGGTACATGTGACGTGCTTCAATTACTACTTACAGCCGGTTACATTAAACATAGCCAAAAAACCTCTCTATCAATTTTCCCTCATCGCCTTGGTTTTCGGGCTACCGCAGATCTGATCTCCGTCGGCCCTAGGTTTAAGTAGCCAAAATTGAGCAACAAGGAGTGCCCCCAACCTTCCCACTCCCTTTGTTTATATGCCACGCTGGACGCTTCGCAGTTGAATTTGATTCGCGTTCCCTTCTATTCCCGAAGCCATTCTTTCGCCACGCATTGCAAATGCAATCGAGGAAATAAATCGAAGTAGCATACACTCTCGCCCGCTCTCTATTCGACCCCAATTGGATTCTCCCAAGGTTTCTGTTCCCCCTGATCCCATTTTTCCACCTTTCGGTCGATTCTGCATCACCTTAATTCCTTCGAACGCCATTTCAAATCAAAACGGCTCGCCACAGTGATCGGGCATTGTAATTGCAAGGATATATTCAGACTATGATGCAAAATCAAACTGAATGGGTTGGGAAGGGAAGTTTTTCGCGTGCATGGAAGGGATGTTGGAGTGGAATGGAAAGATTTCAAGATTAAGTCTCACGAAGCACTCCAGAGCATTGGGATCAACTCGAGTGGTATCAAGGCCACACTTCGGCGGAAGAAAATTTTTTTAAATGAAGATTCGCGCATGTGATATAGAAACTGATCAGTAAGCAGTTATCAAATTCAAATTAAGGCTTCGCTAGGTTTCAATAAGTTTACAAATGCTACAATCACCAACATACGTATCGCCACATATACAAACATCGGGTTGGATATGTGACAATAAAGCACTTGCCATGACCCATACCGTAAAAGGTTTTAGATTACACTTAGCGAATTTTCGATTTTTTACCTTCGAACAATCGCTGATGTTATCAAGGTTTACAGCCAACCACTGTACCTGGCTCAAGCCACCCTCTAAAGTTTTATAAATAAATTTCGAAAGCATGGAAAACAACTTATTAACTTTTGTTAAAACTTTTGAATTCAAAACGCTCAGGACTGACTACAAATAAGTTTACTCCATGAATAGAATGGTTTCAGTTTCTTTTCCGATAAGTTTATTCCAGGATGGAACATACATTTAACTAGCATATACTTCAGTTACGATATATAGTGCAAAATGAATCCCTTTTAAAGTCACGATATTGAATATAGAATTGATATATATATTACTGCCAATATTAAAACACATCAAAGTTGGGCTGTAAAAGTGGTTTTTTGGAGGTTAAAGGGCTATTTTAAAAATTTTAATAACATTTTTTTCAATAAGACAGCTGAGTTCTCAGTGATAGATATCTCAATGCATGAATTCTTGGTGTTTTGCATTATATATATGTATACACACACACAATATATATATATATATATATGCTCTGCGATATTTGACATTTGATCAGTTCTGGTATTATGCTACTGTAACTAAAGATTTTTTTCATCAAAACTATTGTGCCGACTTTATTTTGTAAACCAAAAACCACATGAGGTTTTCAAGAAACGTGTGCTATGGAATCCTATCCAACTACATATGACCCATCGCGTACATGTAGAATAGACCTTAAACTTCGTAATTAAATGGAAATCGAAGTTTCGTAGGTCCCTAGTGTGGAGAGAAGTCTCACAAACGAATTAGCTACAAATAAATTACGTAGCAATACCTAACACAATCTCATCGACTAAACACACGACCCCCGTCGCTGGTGACCAAGACCCCATCCGTTAAGAAACGATACGCAAAAAAACAAACGCTCACCGATGTTGTTCAGAACATTTTTCCAACTGGAATACATTTTTTATCCGTTCGGCGCTGAACTTCGTCTACAAGCTCATGACGCAAGTCACAACAGTCTTTCCGAGGGCATTGCGAGAGTTCATGCTCGTCGTCTATTTTCTTCGGGGAGGAGAAGTTAGGAGATGGGGGGGTGGGCGATCATTTGTGCTCGACGCAAAGAACTGTGGGTGTGGAACGCGAGGGAGAGCGAACTGAGACTAAAGGGAAAGAGTTCGACCGGAAGTCGCACTTTTCCGCTCACTAGACTCAGCAAAGTGGCTGAAAAACGCCCTCCGTGCATTAAGGCTCTCTCGGGAATGGCTAGACGGCGCGCTGACTCCATCGCGGCGGTAACGGCCTTATTAACCTCATAGTAAACACAAACGGCACCTGTAGTTTTACGGAAGTCATTCGTTATGAAAGACATTCCTTTTTTTATTGGCGCAAAAAAAACGAATGGAATGGGAGGGGAGAAAGAGATAGATTCGGTCGGAGAGAAAAATCTACGCGACTGCGAATGTCTATCGAACCACGGAAAAAGTGGAACCGAAAGTGACATCGGGGGTAAATGATTAGGACGTTCTCAAGTGAAAAACAAGGAAAATTTTCTTCCCGTCATATTCCAGTCAAAAATAAACATTTTCAAAGCAGGAGTAAATACGACGGGATCGGTTAAAAAGGAGCTCATCAAATGAGTTTAGGTCCGCATTATTTTATATGAAAAAAAACATAATATTTGGCTCCTGCCATATAGTAATGGCAATTTCTGTAATATACAACCACATAAATTCGCATTTGTGGGAACAAAAACTGAACTAGCTTATATACTTCCTAAACTTTGACAGATATTGTCGAATTCTCTTTATGAATTCCTTACTACTTTTCGGCAAAGGGTATAAGACCTCTTCGGATTGGACGTTCTATTCCTTCCTACAGTCAATTAAAAAAAGAAAATATCACTTCGTCACTTTTCTGAATGTGTACTCTTATTTTTAATTTGAGGCCATATTTTATCAATTCGATTTGGTTCGTGTATCCTGTTAGGTACACGTAATTCTTCCCATGCTTTCACTAGGGTTTACACCTTGCAAAACTTTTTCAAGTCAATTATTTTTCTTCCCTGACCCAGGCATTCCCAGCCCAAATTTGTTAAAATTTCCGTTACACGATCGCATCTCTTCCGCAACGCAATGCACAAACCGAGCTGCCTTCCTTTGAATTTAACTATTTGAATATGGGATTTCCTGAATTCTAGGAATGAAAATTACATCGCGAAGACAGGCCTCGCATAACGTAATATCCAACCTAAGCGAATCCACCCTTAACTAATCAATGGAATCATAAAAACGAAATCATTTTCAGCTGCAGCACGTGTCGCGTTAAGTGAGATGTTTTATTTCCCATCATATGATGAAACTGACGTCATGTGCATCGCAAAAAACCTGTTTTCTTTCATTTTTCCCGGCTTGGTCATACATTTGGGATATTAATTTCCTAGAAAACGAAAAAGATCGTGTATTTAAAAATTCTTCGCCTGTCACCAAGACATATCAGAGGTTCATCGAGGAGTCGGAACATTTATCCAAGAAAAAGCTGCGCAAAAGACTCATTGATTCATGGCCACATGCTACGTTTCCGTGAGTCAGCAAAACTCGGAAGCCATTACACTTTCAATCCCGCCAAATAAAAAGAAGTCATTTCCCACTCCTCCATAACTCTCTTACTCTTTTGACTCATGAAACATATCCAACTGCCGCAGCATTTTCCTTGCTGTTATGCTCAGTCCCACTCATTATGTATTCCCGCTCGTCGTGCCTTGAAATCATACCTTGACGTATTGCATGCTCTGGGATCACTCACTGTAGTGTTGGAAACGCCGGAATAAGGATCCAACACATTAAGCACTACTCTTTTTTGCATGTACTAAATTTGCTATTACGTTTACGGATTAATATTCGCTCCGCCACAGGCACGACAGGAGTTATATAACATCAGCCGTTTATATTAGATATCGTGATGAGTTTTACTAGGGAGAGAACCTTTTTCACGGAAGATGCAACCATATTGTCAAATAACTCAACAAAATATTTTTTCTACAATCCAAGACATAGCAGAATAGGAGTTACTGCAACCCACGTTGGTATAGGCTGCGTCATGCCTACC